>VSMD01004360.1:16494-58501 GCA_008750895.1 Mirza zaza | reverse complement strand
AGTAGCGGGCTTCGGGGAGGGGGTAAGAGGGCACTCTGGGACAAGGTGAGCTTTAGGCACGCGTGGGGCGCAGACGTAGAGTTGTCCAGGAGGGGAACTCAGAGATCTGGGGCGTAGGAGAGAGTGGGACTAGAAATACGGATCTGGGGATTATCGGCACGTAAACGCAGCTAAGACGTGGACTGAGTGAGAAGAAAAGGTCACCGGGCCAGAACCTGCATGAGAGCGGGGTGGGCCAAGGGAGAATTCCCAAGGACGCTTCCAGTCGGACCGCTCGAGGGGGAGGAAGACATTCAGAAGATGCGAGCCTTGGGGGCTATTCCAGGCGGAGGGAGGGGTAAATTGTATCTAATACTGCCTGGAGGTCAAGTCAAGTCAGGACGGTCCCTGGATCAGCAACCCGATCGTCAGTGACGTTGGTGGCTGTGGCTGCTGCAGGGGAGAGGGGGCAGAGGCGACTGCATGGGTGGAGGGAGGGGAAGGAGAAACAGAAATGTGGACAAGGGACCACCCAGGGAAGAAGCTTGGTCCTCCACAGGGGACTGAGAGAGAGAGCGTGGCTGCAGGGTCACGCTGTGACAGGGAAGCAGGGGGCACGGGTCCCGTGCAGGGAAGGGGCAGCAGGGACTGCATGGAGGAGATCACCGCCGGGGTAGAATCTGTAGCGGCGGCCGGAGGAGAGACCCGGCTGCAGGGTCACGCTGTGACAGGGAAGCAGGGGGCACGGGTCCCGTGCAGGGAAGGGGTAGCAGGGACTGCATGGAGGAGATCACCGCTGGGGTAGAATCTGTAGCGGCGGCCGGAGGAGAGACCCGGCTTCCCACGCACGAGCAATAGCCCGCAGGTGCATCCGCGTGGTGGCAGAAGCTGAGGAAGGGACCTACTGGTGGCTCTCCTTTGTGGCGGAGATGGCAAGGCCAGCACCTGGTGTTGGAGTTGGAGGAGAGAGGAGAGTTGCGATGGCTGACCTCACGGGGGACCAGCGGTGGCCCGGGTGTGGCCAGGCAGTGCACCCAGAGCGTGCGCGGCCCCGTCCCGTGGGACTGGCAACTTGGGGCAGGCGCAAAAAGCCGAGAAACCCCCGAGGGCTGCGTGGGGAGGCCGGCGGGTAACCCGTGGCAACGGCCACAGAGCAGGCACCTGGCACTGGCTTAATGGTGGGACACTGAGAGGAGGAGAGTCCAGTGAGGTGGGAAGGGGACAGCGGGGGCCCCAGCAGGGCGACCTGACCTCGCCTTCCCCCCACCCCGCCCCTGGCCTTGTGCCACGGCACGTCAACTCACCGCCCGTGCCTCTGTTGCCCCACGTTTAACACGGGACCCACGCCTACCGTGTTTCCCCGAAAACAAGACCTCCACATAAAACAAGTCCTAGCAGGATTTCTGAGCATGCGTGCAATAGAAGCCCCACCCTGAAAATAAGCCCTAGTGACGGGCTTGGCCGCACAGCGCGTCTGCACAACCCGTGCATGTCATCATGGAGCGGGAAAGACGATGAGCAGCCCTACTCATCTGCCCCATGGTGACAGCGACTATCCCAGAGGTGACCGGAAAGGTGCGGGCAGCCCCACCCACAAGGTCAGCTCCCCCGTCAGGTCCCGGCCATCCTGTGTGTGCTGCAAGCTGAGGCTTTGAGGGGAAAATAACACATCCCCTGAAAATAAGCCCTGGGGTGTCTTCTGGAGGAAAAATAAATACAAGACCCTGTCTTGCTTTCGGGGAGACAGGGTCCCTGGCGAGGCTGTGGCGAGAACACGGCGGGCGTGGTGTGCGAGAGTACTCTGCAAACACAGCGCAGTGGCGCCAGCCCTGGCGTGAGGTCAGGTGTGTCAACGGCACGCAGGTGGCGCTGGGTGAGCAGGGCTGATGCTTGGTGTGGACGACGGGAGCCCTGGGGACTGCGGGTCTCTGATATTGGAGGCCACACACAGTGCAGCTGCAGGCACTGGACTCTGCCAGCGAGGCCCTCAGTGAAGGCTGGCCATGGTGAGACCGGGGTGTGGGCTGCTTCTGAGGCCGCTGGCTCTTCCCGGGGCTGCTGGGCCCGGCCAGCGGACCTGGCAACGGCCTTGCGGGAGAACCCGCACTTGCCACAGCCGGTCTGTCTGCATCACGCAGAATCAGAATCCAGAAGCCCCCCTGGTCTCCTCGGCCCAGGCTCCCCAGGACGTGGGCGAGACTCCCCAGGAAGGGATTGGGTGGGGCGGGAGACTAAGTGCAGAAGAGCCCAAAAGAGGAGACAAGCAGAGGTGCCAGGGTCGCAGGCCTGGAGGTTTTAATGTCCTGCTGGTGGGAGTCGCCTAGGCCGGACAGACGCCGGCCCCAGCCAGGCCTTTCTGAGCGGCGTTAGCAGCTCCATCCAGTTGTGCCTCTTGCTGGTGGCAGAGGGGCCTGTCCATGTAGTTCCTCCTGGCGTTCTGAGGGGGTCCCGCTCAGCCCGTGCACCTGGCTGCTGGGGGAGGGGGCTGCCGCGGTGGGCTAGCCCTTCTCCATGCCAGCACCCCCGCCCCGCCGGTCACGCTGGCGCCGACCCCACGCCAATGCCGTGTGGGCTTCACGGCCGGGGAGGAATGAGGGTCTCCTGGGAGCCCTGATGCTGGTCGAGGCTGTCCAGGGAGGACCCAAGGCTTGGGCATGCTGGGGCACTGGCCATGCCCTCTCGGGACTCTTGCCCCTTCAGTAGCTCTGCTGCCGCCGCCTCCACTTCTTCTGGTTCCATCTGGCAGGCATCTGCCAGGGCGTGGCCTGTTGCCATGACGAAGCCAACATCCTCCGCCAAGGCGCCCAGGCCCCCTCGAGCCAGAGCCTGCGGGGAGGAGAGGAGGCTGGCTGGGGTCTTCCTGGGCAGCTGCTGCAGGAAGCTGCTGGCCCTGCCACTGTCCAAGCCTGGCCACCCCAGGGCCACCCCTCGATGCAGCCCACTGCTGGGTGCCAGCTCCTGGCTCACCTGCTGGATCAGCAGGGCCGTGGCTGGGGCCGGGCGCCTGGAAGTCCCCTCCCTGGTGCTCCTGCCGCGGGGTGCCTCCTCCTGCAGAGACCCTGGCGCGGAGCTCCTTCTCTCCTCTGCCCTGGGGCCCTGTTCCAAACGCGGAAGAGCAGAGACGCCCGCTGGGATGCTGGAGGCCGGCAAAACCCCGGCTCACCTGAGGGAGCCTCAAGCAAGACCCACAGAAGGGGAGTCCCGTGCCTGTACTGGACTCGTCGCTGCCACACCCTTCCCCGGCCACAGCCTGCTGCAAGCACCCGGCTGGGTGGGGCTCTGTGTGGACTTTCCTCCCAGGCCTCTGCCCTGTTACCTGGTGGCGGGCAGGGGATGCTTGGCCTCTGGGCGTTGTCCTCGGGGTCAGCTGTCCCTGCTTTTCCACACGGGGTTTGCTGTGGAGTCCTGCAGGCAAGACGCGGTGAGGATGAGAGGGGCTGCTGGCTCCTGCCACCCTGTGCCAACAGAGCCCCGCCCGGCCGCGCCCCGTGAGCTCTCAGAGATGCTCGGGCTGCAGAGGGTGTCCTGGAGGGTGGACAGCTCCAGGCCATCTGGGACGGCCCTGACTCCGCTGGCCCTGGTCTCTGTTCTTATGGGTCTGGGAGAGGGGAGCAGGGCCAGGGGCTCCGACCGGCTGTCCCTCAGCGTTTCCTGTGTGTGTGCACGTGAAAGTGTCCACGCGTGTGTTGGGGAGGGGGAAGCCTCCTTAGTGAGCCCCGGCATCCTCGGGCTCTCACTGTCACACCGTGGGGGGGACCCGCTGGGAGAGCAACAGATCATCTACTGAAAGGCCCAGAGCCAAGGTGTCCATGTGTCCGGGGCTTCCCAGGCCAGGGAGGACTCCCACGCTGGGGCCGGCGTGGGGTGCAGGGCTGCAGACGCCCTTTGGGAGTGTGCGCGCCTCCCCTCCCTCCCCACTTGGCCACCTGGACAGCGCCCTTCTCCTTCGCCTGGACAGGAATGGGCCCCGACGCTCTCCCGTGCCACAGCCCAGCTGTTCCCATGGTAACAGGTCCCCCAGCCAGCCCTCCCAGCAGGTCCCCAGACTGTAAGAAGAGAGGGGCCCCCCGGATGCCTCCGGGAGAAGCCCCGACTTCTTGGGTGCACAGGAGGGACTGACCCAGCGGCCTGCGGGTGTGGCCGAGGGCTGCTCCTTCAGCGGCCGGCGTCTCTGTCTCTCCCGGGAACTCCCTCTCGTAGCGGACGCTGAAACGGAGGCAAGGCTGGGTGAACCCGGGCAGGCTGCGGGCCTCCTGCCATCCCTGCCCCTCTGCGGCCCCAGGGAGCCTTTTCCCTCAGGGTCTGGACCCAACGTGGGCCAGGGGGCTTGACTCCAGGCCTGGTGCTCCCACCACTGTGCCCGGCCAGCCCTGACTCCAGGGGATGAGCCAGGTGCACCCGCCTCTGCTCCGGTGCCACTCTCTGCCTTTCCAGGGTCCGTCCCTCTTCCAGCCAGCTGCACCTGCAACCTCTGGGACGCTCCTTCCCACCTTGGACTTGGCCGCACGGAGGATCACCTGGGGAGCTTTAAGACGGTAGAGGCTGTGTCCCACCCCCAGAGTCCACAGCGAGGCCCATGGCTGGGATTTTTGAAAACTCCCCAGATGTTTCTAATGTGCAGCCAAGGCTGATGCTTCTCGGCACCTCGCACCACGGTGACCCAAAGGCACGGGCGCCATTTGGGTGTCTAGGCTGAGTTCCAGGGTCTCTCTGACTGGAAGGGGGTGCGGGCGGCCCTGGCCGTGGGAAGTAGCTGTCACCTGGCCTCTGCCCTGCCCTGCGCACCCCTGAGGCCGGCGACTTAGCCTCTCCAGGCCAAAGAGGCTTCCAATCGGCTGGCCTCCTGTCGAGCACAGAGGCTCTGCGTGGAGCCCAGCCCCGAGTTTACGGTTTCCGAGCAGCCCTCCCCCTCCCCCCGCTGTTCTCTATGACACTTACGTAACCGCAGAGCATATTTAGTCTACAGTCTGAGGAGGGCGAGATGGGAGCCACCCGGCGCAGCAGATCTCCTCGGAACCCAAATCCAACAACCGAACCTGGTCGCCCCCGGTTTTCTGTCGTCTGTGCTGCCACTCAAGGCCCTCTCTCCTCCTAACCTACAATGCGTTCATGCGTCCCAGCTCCTACACCTGCTGCAGGTGATGGAGTAAAAGGACCGCTCAGGGCCAGGTGCGGTGGCTCACGCCTGTAATCCCAGCACTCTGGGAGGCCGAGGCGGGAGGATCGCTCGAGGTCAGGAGTTCGAGACCAGCCTGAGCAACAGCGAGCCCCCTGTCTCTGCTATAAATAGAAAGAAATTAATTGGCCAACTAAAAATATACAGAAAAAATGAGCCGGGCATGGTGGCGCATGCCTGTAGTCCCAGCTACTTGGATTGCTTGAGCCCAGGAGTTGGAGGTTGCTGTGAGCTAGGCTGACGCCACGGCACTCTAGCCCAGGCAAAGAATGAGACTCTGTCTCAAAAAAAGGACCACTCAGCGTCAGGGCCAGTGCTGGCACGAGGCTGCCCCCTGCTGGCCCAGGGAGTCTCTGCAGGCAGGCCGCCCTCGCATCAAGGTGCAGGATGGATCCCAAAAGGCACAAAGGCACACAGAGGACACCTGCAATTTCAGGTCGCCCCTTTCCGGTACAACCTGGAACCTGCTAACGTCGTCCTCCCAGTCTTATTCCAGTACCCCTACGCCAGAGTCGGCAGTTGCCACCGCTACCTGGAAAACACCTGGTTGTTGCTATGGTTGCTGTTGCCACGGGCAACATTGGCGTTGGCATTGTTGGTGTTGGCACGAGCCAGAGGGTTAGTGCGTGGATCTTGCGGGAAGTCCTCCAGGAAGACGGGTGACTCCAGCTCCTCCATCTCTATCTCGGAAAACTGCAGGGGTCTCTGGTTGGCCATGACGGGGGCCAGGGAGTTGGTCCTTCCGATGAAGCTGTCCACCTGGCCAAACAGGCCTCCGGTCCTCTAGGGGCGAGGGGAAGAGCAGTGAGTGACGGGCGAGGGCAGGGCGTGTACGGGGGCTGCCACCCTGCGATGACGTTGCCGGGAACACGTGATGGTCCCGGGAGACAAGTCTCCAGGGCAGGGGAGAAGGACCAAACAGTGAGACTAGAGGGGAAGAGGGCCCCCACCCTCGGAAAGTTCCCAGGTTGATGGGGCAGACAGGACCCACCCACGGGGCCGCACGGGAGACACGGACACACAGAGAGGCAGATGTGGAGCCGTGGACAGAGCACTGTCTGGGAGTCTGCAGAACTGGCTTCTGAACCTAATTTACTGAGCGACATCGGACAGCTCCCATTGTCTCCTGGGGCCGCCGTGTCCTGGTGAATAACCTGGAAGGCGTAACTAGGTGGTCGTTAAAGAACTTCCAGCTCTACAGTGTCACGGGAAACACTAGAGGACCGAGGACCGGCGTAGCAGGAGCAGACGGGCATTTGGTCCTGGGGCCTCTGGGGCTGGCATGCTGCCTTGGCTTGTGGGAGGGGAGCAGAGGGGCGAGGCCTGGCAGGGGAGGCGGGAAAGGGTCTGCTAGGTTTGACACCTCGAGCAGGCTAGGTCACTGACTCTGAGTCCCAAGAGAGGCGGGTGGAGACACGTGCCCGGCCCCACGTGGCCCTCTGTATGCTGGGCTCCTGGCCCTGCTCTCTGGGGGACCTTGCCGCTCACTGCGTCCAGACCGCCAGGGCTGTCGCTGCGCCCCTCACCCGGAAGATTCCCTCCTCCATCGCTGCCTCCACCATGGCTCGCTCCAGCTCCTCCTCCGCCGTCAGGTCTCCGGAGATGGTGCGGTGGATCTCGGGGGCTGCCTCCTCCTCGATGGTCCGCAGTCCGGCCTGGGGGTGGCAAAGTGACCCGGTGACCCCTCCAGTCCCGGAGAGCAGACCAAAACCGCTTCCATGGCCCACCCATTTCAGATCTCTGCACCCGGGGCGCCCTGGAAGCCCCAGCTCAGGCCCCGCTCTCCCTCTGGTTCATTCCGTGTCCCTGGGCCCTGGGAGGCCACCAGGTCCCGCTCTGGCCCCTGGGACAGTCCACACAATAGTTGCTCCTAAGGAGTCTTCTCTCGACGGCCTGGGAGGAGATTTCAGACCCTCTCCAGGGCTCCGGTTTGAGAAACCTTTTCACTCAGTACAGCCTTCTAGACAAGTGGTCGCTTCTGATGGCACACGACGTCCATATGTTTTACTGAGCTGATCACAGTTCATATCACCAGCAGTGAGACAGACCAAAATTGGTGTCACCTGGTTGTTTGCAATGAGAACACAGCACCGCTGCCGAGGCGTTCCTGTCCAGGACGCACATTAGGATGCATCTAGATTCTAGCCTGGGAAAACCCCAGACAAACTCAGACTGGGGGATGTACTTGCCTGTGATCTTCAAGAGCATCAAGGTCATCTCAAGGAAAGACAGAGGAGCTGTTCTAGATGGAAGACTAGACTAAAGAGATACGGCATCTGGATCGCATCCTTTTGCCCTAAGGGACATTTATCAGGACAACTGGTGAAACTCGAAATGGATTAGGATGCGGTGGCGTATCAGCACTGACTTCCTGATTTTGATGATTGCACTGTGGTCATGTAGAAGAATTACATAGGAGAACACCCTTGTCATAGGCTCCATGCCTTGAATACACACGATGCCTTCAAAGATGAGCCAAAGTGCTCTGGATGGTGGGGCATCACGTTGGAGTTACCCTCAAACAGTTCAGAGGACAAAAAAGGTTTTGCATTATACACTTGCAATTTTTTGAAGTATGAGATTGTTTCAAAATGAAAATGGCAAAAATTGAATCAATTTTTAGTACGAAGCCCAGATGCATGTGTGCTTTTGGAATTTATAAATTACGTGCATTGCAATGAACACTAGAAATACAAAACCAGATGAGATAAAACAAGGTTCTAAAGTTTTCATACTCAGCGGAGCATTGTAAGCACCCCCCGGGGGGGGGGGTCCGCTTTCTTTGGAGGCCACTGCTCTTACAGCTTACTCTTTGATCTTTGACCTCACCCTAGTTTCTTTGGTCCTATCATCTGGAGATGAAGAGCTCCTGGTTCTTCTCTTGAGGCTGAAATGTCTTCCATCGTGCACTGTCCAGAACTATCATCTCCTTCCCCTCCCCTGGGCTCCTTCCCTCTGTGCCTCCATCACCGGCCCCCTGAGGACACGGGCAGGGAATGGGAGCCCGGACACCTGACTTAGCGGGGGAGCCCCCTGGACCTCACCTGGATCTGTACGATGTCCTTCTTGGGCCGGTACCCGTAATACTCCTCCTGGCGCTTCATGAACTTCCGGAAGTGCTCTTGGATGAGGAAGGTGGCATAGAACTTGCCCACAGTCACCTCGTCATCTGCAGAGGAGCCAGCAAGGGGTGTCCTGAAGCCGGTGGGGATCTGACTCTGGGTTCAGAGGGGGCCCAGGTGTGGCCAGGCCCCGGGCACCCAGGCCGTCCCTCGTCCTACTGACTCGGTCCGTGGGCACGGCCCACCCTGGGGCTTCCCGTGGGGTCTGGGCCACTCTCGGGTTCCCACGGGGCCTCCTGGAGAAGCCCCTAGCCCGCTCCCCTCGGCTGCCTCCGGACCCGGGTCTCCCGAGCCAGCACCTACCTCCTATCGGGGGGATGACCTGGTCCAGGAGCTTCATGCTGGTTCTCTTCCAGATCTTCTTGATGATGGCCCTCAGCTCCTCGTTGGCCTGCTCAAAGTTGCCTGGGGCGAGAGAAAGGCAGGGTGGCCCCAAGGTCACGCAGGCCAGGCCAGCTGCACGTGATGCACGGCCCCTCCCCCGCACCTCCTGACTCGCAGAGCGCCGGTCACTCACGCGGTGGTGTCCGAGAGTTTCCTGCCCTGGCCGCTGTTGTGCTGGCAATGGGGGGAGGAGACCCCACCCCCAGACACCGCAACCCCTGCTCATGTGCTCCCCCACAGACCTCGGCTTCTAGCGCCGAGGGGTTGACTTTGAAGGCTGTCACCTCCTGCTTCTCCCAAAACCTTCCACGCCCCGGCACTCCGGTTGCCCCAGCGCCACGGGCAGCCTTGCTGGGCTCCAGCCCGCTCCACCCTGACTCCCGGCCTTCCTCGCCTCGCCCTCCCGCGGAAACCCGCCCCGCGCTGCCTCAGGCTCCCGCAAGGGTCCCGATGTGGGCACGCCCGGATGCAGCGGAGCCCTGAACGAGGACTCGGGGACAGCACTGAGACCCTGCCCGGATGCTCCTCTGCTCCCGCCACGCCTGTCTCCCTGCCCGGCTAGGACCCGCAAGTCCAGTGGAGTGGAGCGTGGGCTCCATCAGCCTGCCCCGCGCCCGCCGCCCGGCCGCCGCCCAGAGCCGGACTCTGCACTGGCCCTGCTCACCCACCCCTGCGCCAGCACTGGCCCTGCTCTGGCTCTGCTCACCCAGCCCTGCACTGGCTCTGGGACTGCTCTGGCCCTCCTCACCCACCCCTGCACCAGCACTGGCTCTGCTCACCCACCCCTGCACTAGCTCTAGCTCTCCTCTGGGCCTGCTCACCCACCCCTGCACTAGTTCTAGCCCTGCTCTGGTCCTGCTCACCCACCTCTGCGCCAGCACTGGCCCTGCTCTGGCCCTGCTCACCCACCCCTGCGCCAGCACTGGCCCTATTCTAGCCCTGCTCACCCACCCCTGCACTAGCACTGGCTCTGCTCTGGCCCTGCTCACCCACCTCTGCGCTAACACTGGTTCTGCTCTGGCCTTGCTCACCCACCCCTGCCCTAGCACTGGCCCTGCTCACCCACCCCTGCACTAGCACTGGCTCTGCTCTGGCCCTGCTCACCCACCTCTGCCCTAGCACTGGCTCTGCTCACCCACCCCTGCGCTAGAACTGGCACTGCTGTGGCCCTGCTCACCCACCCCTGCGCTAGCTCTGGTACATTGGTGGCCCCATTCCACCCACCCCTGTGCTAGAGCTGGTCCTTTTCTTACCCCCTCCACCCAACACAGCTGAAGAGCTTGGGAACAGACCCAAATGGCCTCTGCCCTGCAGAGAACTCTCAGGCTCCCCCTGAGTCCCGAGGGGCAAGAGGATTTGTGGCCACGGTCAGGGGTCCTCCCTCTGCTTCTCCCCACCAGCTCTGAGAGTCTGGCAGGGTCTCTGCCAAAAGCACCCTCCGAGAGAAGGGGCTCCCCCACGCCGGGAGGCCCTCACCTTCTGTCTTGATCTTGAGCGCCGTGCGGACCAGGGCGAAGAGCGTGGCGTTGAAGGTGACCGTGCCGTCGCTGTTCAGGGGCATGTTCATGCCCACCAGCCGCTGTGGGGGAGAGGCAGCGGCTTGCTGCTGGGCGGGGACCAGGCCGGGCCTGGCAGGTCGTGCTCGCCCGGTCTGCAGGCCGGGACGGGAGGGGACAGCAGGGCTGGGAGTGCCAGCTGGCCAGGACTGCCTTCGTTGGAATGATGAGTTGGGGGCATTGTGGCGAGTTCGGGTCCTCAGGCAGGGACTTGGGGGCCCAGCAGATCCCTGCCCCTTGGCCCCTCTTCCTCTCCTGGGGCCGCCCCTCCCCTGCAGCTCCGGTTACCTTACACGCCACCCGGTGGGGGCAGAACTTCCCGAAGCCCAGCGGGGGCTGGATCCTTCTCAGCAGGGTCACCACGTCCAGGTGTTTGATTCTCCCCCTGCGGGAGGACACGGGGGCCTACCTGTTCACCTGGCAGCCCCACCCAGGCCCCCCCAACACCCTGCTCAGAAACGGCACAGGGCAAGAGAGCCAGGAGACGGGGACTCTTCCTCACTTTCCCACTGTGTTTCGGAAGTGAGAGCTCAGCTCCTTTGTAAAAGAGGAGACAATGTTTGGACTTGTTCCGCCCACCTCCAGGAGCGGGCTCTCTTTTTTGGGTGGCGGTGCTCCCTTGGATATGGGGTCTCCACGTCTGGACTCCGGACCTCATTTTCCCCATCCCAAGACCTTCCTTAGGTTCTGGTCGAGGTAATAGGGGCGCTTGGGCTCTATTAATAGGAGTAGAGGGTGTGGCTCAAGGGAGGTGGAGGCCCACTTCCAGAGACCGCCCCAGAGCTGGGAACCACTCTTTCACGGGGACCACGACCCCCAGAATAAGCAAAAATCAGGGCAACCAGGAAGGTCAGATGAAGAGATGACCAAGGCGAGGGCAGCAGGTGTGAGTTGTGTGAGAAGACTGTGCTGGGAGGTTCTGTTGACTTTCAAACGGGCTGGCTATGAGAAAGGTTAAACACCTGCTGTCTGCAGAGGGCTGAGCTAGTACTTGGGGGTGGCAGGAGGGTGGCAGGAGGGAGGCAGGAGGGAGGCAAAGCATCACTGCTCGGGGCACCAGACAGACCCACGTTGAATCTTGGTGCTGCCTCTCACTAGCTGTGTGACCGAGGGCAACTTACTTAACCCCTCTGAACCTATTTTCTCATCTGAGACTGAGCTGGTCAGGAGACCTGTGCCGTAGGTCGTTGCAAAGACTAAACGAGATAATACACGTGGTGTTTAGTGCAGTGCCTGTTACCTGGGAAACAGTCGTGAAATACAAGCTCGTGACCTTTTGGGGAAGAATGTAAGAGAGGCGTGCTTCCCAAGCTTTGGAGTACATGGGAATGTCCTGGGTTAATAGCAATGCAGATTCTGATTCAGTCCGGGTGCGGCCTCAGACTGCATTTTATTCAGGCTCAGACGCTGCTGGTCAGTGGGCCACACTTTGAGCAGCCAGGATCTAGTGCCTGGTGAGGTACCGAGTTCCCCACCCCCAGATGCAAGCAGAAGCTGGATGACCATTTCCCGGTAAAGTCAAGAGGGTTTCCACTGTGGCAGGCTGTGGCAGCCCTTCCAACCCTCAGCGGCTCTGCTTCTCTGATCTGGGACCTTGGACAGAGGAAGATGGGGGGAGAGGCCCACTCACACGTATTCACCTGGAGAGTGACTTGCGGTGGGACACAGGGACAGAGTCTAGGATGGAGGGGTGGACAGTTTAGGGAGGGCCCAGCACAGAGCCTGCAGACGGGACTCACTTTGCCTCCGGGTCATACTCTGCCCAGATGGCCTTAAACTCATCCAGGTGATGAGGGCCCAGGATGGACCAGTCCCGGGTGAGGTAGTCGAAGTTGTCCATGATGACAGCCACGAAGAGGTTGATGACCTGCAAGAGGAGAACCAAGGGCTCCCGACACAGAAGGCAGGCGGCCCCGGGGTGGGGGTGGGGAGCTGGGAGGTGGCCGCTGGGAGTGCTCTTCGTCCCAGCCCTTGGAACAACCCAGGTCACACCCGTGAGCAACACCGTGCCCGGCTCTCCGCTCTTGCGCAAACGGTGCCCTCTGCCGGGGCTTGGTGCTCACCCTTCAAAGCCCAGCTCCAGCACCTCCTTGGAAGCCGCTCCGGCCTCAGCCTCCCGCATCCATCCCAGGGAGACGCCGTCCCTGCCTAGTCCCCACCTGAACCAAACCCCTATCTATCCCTGCTCTCGCTGCATCCGTACATACTGGGTGTCCCTGTGAATGGCCAGGTTTGCTCACACGTGAACCCCCCGGCACCCTATGAGGTCCTTCAGGGCCTGGACGGGGTCTCGTTCGTGTTTCATCCCCTGTGCTGAGCCCAGGGCCCGGCACACAGCAGAGACACAAACACCTCTTTTGAGCCAACACAGGAAAGAAAAGAGAGTTCAGGTACGAGGGCCCCGTGCAGGCTCTCTGCCTCCCACTTGAGCAGGTGGCGGCCTGCAGTCTCAGAACGGCCTGGCGTGCGGTTCCTAACTCCAATGGGAACCTCCTGCCAGAGCCTCAGTTTCCCCATAACAGGACAACTTTCTCTTTCCAAGGCGCAGTGAGGCATAAGTGGCTTTATAGGAAGCCCCTACTTATGAAACTCCTCTTGATTTCTAATCCATAACGAGGGGGAGGGAAAAAAAGAACCCGTAAAAACTGGCTCAGCGCACTGGAGTACGAAGAAACACTCACAAAACAAAGCCACGTCCAAGGTGACCAGAATGAGAAACAACCTGACGAGAGTCTCCTGTGTCCCTGAGATGGGTCTCTGGGGACAGACGCCTGCCTGGAAGGCAGGTGGCCCCTCCGGCCCGGGCTCACCAGGCGGGCGACTCACCAGGAAGGCGCAGAGCATGTAGAAGCTGATGAAGTAGTAGTAGGCGAAGGTGGTGCCGCAGGTGTACTCCTCCCCCGGGGCGTAGTCCGACTCGGGGTCACACAGCTTCCCGTAGCTGCAGGCCAGCAGGATCTCCTGCCACGCCTCACCTGTCGCACACCTGGAGGAGAGAGGTCCCCGTTGCCTGCCTACTCTCTCGTGGCCCACCAGGAGCAGGCATGAGCCCGGGGGCACCAGGGTGTGGACCGGTAACCGGATTGCGGCTGCTCCCCCAGAAATAGGGAGGTCAGACCCCAGCTTCACCGAGTAGCTCGGTGTGAGTTGGGCCTCAGTTTCCCCTCTGTGGTGCAGCCCCCTCTGCTCTGCCCTTGAGGGTTGCTGTAAGCAGGAGCTAAACTTGCAAAAGAGGTTTCTCAGTTGGCGGGAGACAACAAGAGAGGGGGGTCACACGCTGCGCGACTGAGGCAGGCGGGGTCAGAGGTCGTCTCAGCCTCAGAGGCAGAGTCATCCGAGAAACCCCACGGTTGAACCCGGCTCTCCCGACAGCACCGCCTGGCTGAGCCGCAGGAGCAGCGCTCCGATCTCACACTTCCGTACACGTAGCAGTGCAGCGGCGGTGCTTGTGTGTGGAATGGGGGTGCTTTTCATGTAACTGCTGCCAGCCGCTCTGCAGAGAACTTCCCTGCACCTCCGGCTGGGAGGGGCCTCCCTCAGTCACAATTCCATCAGGCGGAGTCTCAGCCTGATTCCACCACTCCCCATCCCTCTGTGTACCATAAAGTCTCACTGCGCTCAGCTCCCTTCCTTGGGGGGGCAGGCGGCCCGGGATGGCCCTGGGCCTGCAGTGGGGGGGCACAGTGGGGTGGGGGAAGGTGGCACCCTGCCCGCCCATGGCGATCTCCCCTCATGGGCCATCAGGGCTGCAGCTGCTGTGACTTCATGGAGCCCCTGATGGGCTGTGCCAGGAAGGACCCCTGGGCACAGGTGTCCCCTGGGCTGGTCTGGAGGGGCGAGTCCTAGGGCTGCCCAGGTCACCCTCCCACCCAGCCCCTGCACAGCCAGCAAGTGCGCAGCCCGGATCCCCTGTGGTCCAGGCTCTGGCCCCTTCACCCCTCCTGGCGTTCTGCTCCCCAACTCCCGCCCTGGGGCCAGCTCTTCACTCTGCCTCTGCCTGCTCTGGGAGCCGCATGGGCAAATAAACGTCCAGGAAAGAACATTCGACCTCTGTCTCCTGCTCCAGTGGCACGAGATTAGAGGAGTGTGCAGCACCCTGCTCAGTGAGGCCCCAGTGCGACTGAAGATGCAGGGCTGCCTACCGTGTTTCCCCGAAAATAAGACCTACCCATACAATAAGCCCTAGCAGGATTTCTAAGTATTTGCGCAGTATAAGCCCTACCCCGAAAATAAGCCCTAGTGGTGGGCGTGGCTGCGCAGCGCATCTGCACAACCCATGCATGTCTTCGCGGAGCGGGAAAGGACACGAGCAGCCCTTCTCATCCGCCCCATGAGAGCTCTATTGCTTGACATGAGAGATTGGGGCCAGTGGTTCTAAAGGAAACAGAGTCACAGGAAATTCAGGATGGAATTAGGGGTTTGGAGAGTGATGATGATGTTCCAGAAGAAGACGACTTCACTCTATTTGAATAAATGTAGACGGTTATAGTGTACTTTAAAAAAAAAATAACACATCCCCTGAAAATAAGCCCTACGTGTCTTCTTGAGGAAAAATAAATATAAGACCCTGTCTTACTTTCGGGGAAACACGGTGTTATAAAACAACCAAAATCTTCAAGACGGTGACAGCAGAGCGTTAGACCAAGCGGGGCACCCTCCGAGTGCAGGGCCCTGTGTGACTGGACATGTCACACGCCTGCCCCCACCCCGATTGGAAGAGGACAGGGCTGGGTTGGTCGGTGGGGCGGGGGCCCGGGGCACCCGTGCCTGAAGAGCAGCAGCACGGCTTGTGGGAAGGTCTGGAAGTTGTTGTTCCGGTTTATCTGAGTCCCGTCCACCAAGGCGATCTTCCCGAACATCTGCAAGTCATACAGGGCTCTGACTGGGAACCGAGATAGACGTGTCCCCTCCACTCATCTACCCCTGCCCCCTGCCTTCACCCCTGCCTCCCCCAAGTCCCCTTCGCTTCGGGCCACGTCAGACCTGAAGCCAAACATGGGGGGTTGTTTTCTAGGTCGGGTGAAGTTTGTCCCACCAAGCTAAAGAAAAGCAGGTGGGTTAGACCAGTTTCCCCAGCAGCGAGCAGGCTTGGGGGGGCCAAAGTGTGGGGGAGGCTCTCAGGGCAGGGTGGACTGAGACCACCTGGGCCTCCAGTGCGGCCTCAGAGGTGAGACGTGGCCTCTGCTGTCTATTTATATGCCAAGGTTCCTTCTAGGTCATCTCTAGGCTTCCAGCACGGCAGCCACCTGGGGACAGAGAGGTGACGACCTCCTTTCCCAGCTGCCCAGCTGAGCCCTGGGCTGCCAGGACGAGTGAGGCAGGGAGCATGGAGGGTCAGCCCACCTGCTGATTACGCTCCCCGACCTGCCCAGCTTGGCGGAGACCCGGGTTCCACCCAGGCGGCCGCCTCTCACCTGCATGCCGATGACAGCGTAGATGAAGAAGAGCATGACGATGAGCAGAGCCACATTGGGCAGGGCCTGTGGGCGGCAGGAGCGTCAGGCCTGGGCTCCACCGCCTGCTCCGCAGCCCTGCCCCGGCTAGCCTCCCAGGGCCCTGTGCACCCCCTTCCCCTACTGCCGCCCATCACCCCCCACCGGCCTGAGGGGGTGTCTCCAGTGGCCTCCCCACGTGAGTGCAGTTCCCACCCGCCCCCCCGCCCTGCAGACCCTGCCCCTGCCCCCCCCTGCTGTGTAGACCCTGCCCCACCGCCCCCCCATGCATCCCCTGCCCCTGCCAACCTGCTGTGTAGACCCTGCCCCATCGTCCCCCCATGCAGACCCTGCCCCACCGTCCTGCCCTACAGACCCTGACGCGCCGTCGCGATGTGTAGACCCTGCCCCTCCGTCCGCCATGCAGACCCTGCCCCGCCGTCCCGCCCGTGTAGACCCTGCCCCACCGTCCTGCCCTACAGACCCTGCCCCGCCGTCCTGCCCGTGTAGACCCTGCCCCTCCGACCGCCATGCAGACCCTGCCCCTCCATCCCACCATGCAGACCCTGCCCGCCGTCCTGCCCGTGTAGACCCTGCCCCACCGTCCCGCCCGCGGGCTCGGGCACCTGGAAGGACTTGATGAAGGTCCAGAGCAGCGTGCGCACGCCCTCCGCGCGGCTCAGCAGCTTGATCAGCCTCATGACGCGGAACAGGCGGAAGAAGGCGCTGGAGATGCGGGCGCTCTCGTCCGGGTCCTGCAGGGCGGCAGCCCCAGAGGTCAGTCTGGGGCGCAGAGGGTGCGGGGCAGGGCGGCGGGAGGCGCGCGGCGTGTGTGCTGGGGTGGGGTTCATGGCGGGGAGGAGGGCCAGCCCCACGCCTGGCCCCCGTTGTCCACCCGCGGGGACATCCTCCGGCCGTGCAGCCGGGAGGCGGGAGGAGCAGCGTGGGGAGCACGCCCACGCTCGCTCGGGCAGGGGCGGGGGCGCGCCCAGGTGGGGCTGTAGCCAGGCCCCTGCTGCCCGCGGGGGCCTCCTGCTCATCCCATTTCCTCCTCAAGCTGCCACCGAGCTGAGGCCCCTGGTGGCCCAATGGGCTCCCTCCCTCGAGTCCTCCCAGCGCGAGGTCCCCGAAGCCGCAGGTTCAGTGCGCGGCCTGTCACGCCCACGCCGCAAAGGCTGTCCTAAGCCAGGCAAGCCTCCGCGCTCCCGCCAGCCTCAGACACGCGAGTTGCTCCGGAAGGTGAGAGCCCTCCCTGCTCTGCTTCCTGCGTCCCCAAAGGCCTTGTGCTGGTGAACTGTCACTAAGGTCCTTTGCCAGCAATCACAGTTCTCGCTGGACTGTGATCCCATGTGCACAGAGGGTTCCGGAGCGAACCCTCACTCCCCTTCCCGGCGGAGAGAAAGCCACGATGTCCATGCACATCCGGGCACCGAGCCCCGGCCCGCCCTACGCCCGGGCCCTTGGCGGGGCCTGCTCCGGGAGGGAGCCCCGAGCGAGCGCCATCACCCCATGCAGCGCGGCCAGGCCTAGGCATGCAGTGCTGGGCGGGAGCTGGCGGGCAGCCCATGCAGCCAGGAATTACAACGTTCCCGCAGCCTCCACCCAGGCAATACAGTCCCCCGCTGGAGGCCAGGAAAGTCTGTGGAGAAAAGAGACGAGGGCAGGGGGAGGAGAGGAGGAGAGAGAGGAGGAGGGACACATGGGAGGGAGGTGAAGAGATGAGTCAGAAAGGACAGGCACACAGAAGAGTTAAAGAGAGAAAGAGAGAGGCAGGGGGTGGGGACCCCATAGGGCTGTCCATCAGGGGCAGGTGGGCGTGAGGGGCGTGAGGGTGCAGCTCTGTGGGGACGTGAGGCAGGAGGCTGGGCGAGGGAGCAAGACGGGGAGGGAAGACCGGACACAGACGGGTCCCTTCTCTCCTCCCACAGGCATCTACAGGTGACAGGGGCTCGGGGTCTTGCTGCGTATCTGGGTCACGTGACGCTGGGGACACCCCCCACGAGGGCACATTGGAAAACACCTGCTCCTTGTGGCAGGTGGATTCACACCGCTTTCCCCCGAGGCTGGGGCGGCGTCCTCACGGAAGTCCCGCCTTCCGGGACAAGACTCCTCTGGGGAGTCTGAGACCCCCTGGCAGAAGTTTCTGTGCCACAGGAGCAGGAGGGGGGCCAAGGCTGGCACCTCGGTGACCACGCTCTTACAGAGCGGGTGGTTGGGTGTGCGGGGCGACTTTTCCCTGTTTGTTTCAACGTTTCCCACATTTCACGACAAGCCCTTGTTACGGAGCCCCGGGTCAAAGGAGTCATCGTTTTATCTTCCGATTATCTGCAGGTGGCCTGATCCCCAGCATGGTGGTTTCCCGCCAACCCCACTCTCGGGCAGCTCCTCCCTGCGGGGCTGGTTCTCAGCCCTGGCTGCATATCAGAGCCACATGCAGAGCTTAAAAAAAATATCTGTCTTCGCTGAGTCTCCGCCCAGGCCAGTGAAGTCAGCTTCTAGGGGACGGGTCTGGCTTCAGAGGTCTAAATGCACCCCAGGCGATTCTCACATGTAGCCAAGGATGACAACCCGTGTTCTAGACCCGTGCTGTCCAATATGGTAGCCAGCAGCCACGCGTGGCTGTTTGAATTACAATGAAAAATAAATAAAATTAGAAATTCAGTTCCTCAGTTCCACCAGCCGCATTTCAAGTGACCAGTAGACATGGATGGCTGGTGGCTACTGCACTGGACAGGGCAGGACATTTCGACCACTGCAGAAAGTTCTAGCGGACACGCTCCCCTAGACCTTGCCCCGGTTTGTGTGTCAGGAATGTGAACCAATCTTGCACGACTTCAAGCAAACATCACTGGTGAGGGACACCTGCCGTGCCTAAAACCCAAATAAGGCCCGATGGCACGCTCCCGTCCTCTGCCACCAAAGAAGCTGTTTTGATTTATCCAGGCCTCCCGGGCCCAGACCTCGAACTGCACAAAGTAACTACTTTTAGTTTCGGCTGTTTACTTTGGCTGTTTAGACGCTCCTCTGACTGTGCTGTGAGAAGCTGCTCTCAAACCACAGGGTCCCTTGGGATGCGATCTCCCAGCAAAAACTGAGCGTGGGCGGAAATACACAACAGACACACACATATGCACACATGCACACGCACACACACGCATGCGCACACGCGCACACACACGCCCACACAGGCACATACACATGCACACACCTGCACACACACATACACATGCACACACGCACACACCCACACATGCATGTGCACATACACATACATACACATGCACACACATACACCCACACGTGCATGTGCACACATGCACATACACAGGCACGCACATACACACACACACACATCTGCACACACGCACATACACACACACATGCACACACACCCACACGTGCATGTGCACACACGCACATACACAGGCACGCACACACACACACATTGGTCTTGCCCAGAGCCCACCCCCGCCCCTCATCGGCCCCACCCCTAGGGACCAGCGGAGTCTGTCACTGTCTGTTCTGCGGGTGGGGCAAGAGCAGGGCTCCCGCCCGCCCGCCCCTCCCAGCATGCCAGACTGTGTGAGGCAGCCAAGTCCCCAGAAGGTGCCACTCCCTGCCAGTGCTCAGCCTTATGGGGGCCCAGCCGAGGGCGCCTTCCTCAGAGACCCCAGACTCTTCCCCAGCCACTCCCCTCACCCGCCCCTGCGGCACCTCCAGGCCGCTCCCTCCCACTCCACCCCTCTCAGTCGGGCTCTCGGGGGGCTGGCACGGCCTAAAGGCTTTCCGTCCGTTCGGCAGTGGGGATTCAGAGGGAAGCCCTACTCGTGGACAAACCCCCTGGCTCCGGGGTGAGTGCCCTACGGGGCCCCTACTTGTCACCACGGCCGAGTCTGCCACCCCTGGGTAGATTCCCACCGTGGCCTCAGTTAGGACGGCTGAGAGAGATGAACGCAGCCCTCCCTCTCTTCCACGGCCACCCTCCCAGCCCCAGGGAGCCTGCTGCTCCAACACTGTGCTTTGATCTCAGCGTCAACTCCGCCCTTGGGTCTCCTCCACCCGTGTCCGCCGCCCCTTCCCTCCGCGGTGAGCCCCGGCCGCAGACGCTCAGCAAGGCCGCCTCTGCAGGCTCTGATCTTCAACGTGCACCCCTCCGGCTGGAACCCTGGAACCTCCCCCCTGCCCTGGACACCCCCACCTGCAGTGCAGACCCGCTGCGGTTCTCTCTGCACCGCGGGGCCTCGGCCCCTCCAGGGGCCATCGCGGTCCCGCTCTGGGGCCATTTGCCTCCCACCACTTCCCGCAGCTTCCACGCCAGCCCAGCTGGCCGCTCCCCTCCGCATCACCGCAGCCACTCCCGACTGCTCTCCCGGGTCAGTCCTCGCGCCCCTACAGCTTGTTCTCAACGCAGCAGCCACAGTGATTCTTCTAGAACTGAAGGTTGGGCCACATTCGAACCCTCCAAAGGGCTCTCGTCTCTCCCAGAATAAAAACCAAGATCCTAACCGTGCCCTTCCAGGGACTGGATAATCTGACCCCTGCCTTCTCCCTCTCACCTGGTCTCCACCGCTCTCTGCTCCAGCTCCCAGGGCCTCCTGCTGTTCCTCAGACTCAGCCAACACCCCTGCCCACCTACCGCAGGGCCTTTGCACTCGCTCTTCCCTCTCCCAGCAACGCTCTGTCCCCCAGACCCTCGTGGCTCCCTGGCTTGCTGTGCTCCGATCTCTGCCCCAAAGGCACCTGGACTCCACCCTCCCGTTCCCTCCCCTCTAAGCCCTCGACTGCCTCTATTTTTCTTCACAATACATATTGGTCATACCTGGTTTTTTTTTTTTTTGAGACAGAGTCTCGCTCTGTTGCCCAGGCTAGAGTGAGTGTCGTGGCGTCAGCCTAGCTCACAGCAACCTCAAACTCCTGAGCTCAAGCGATCCTCCTGCCTCAGCCTCCCGAGTAGCTGGGACTACAGGCATACGCCACTGTGCCCAGCTGATTTTTTCTATATATATTAGTTGGCCAATTAATTTCTTTCTATTTATAGTACAGACGGGGTCTCGCTCTTGCTCAGGCTGGTTTTGTTTTTTTTTTTTTTTTTTTTTTTTTNTTTTTTTTTTTTGAGACAGAGTCTCACTCTGTTGCCCAGGCTAGAGTGAGTGCCGTGGTGTCAGTCTAGCTCACAGCAACCTCAAACTCCTGGGCTCAAGCAATCCTGCTGCCTCATCCTCCCAAGTAGCTGGGACTACAGGCATGCGCCACCATGCCCGGCTAATTTTTTCTATATATATTAGTTGGCCAATTAATTTCTTTGTATTTATAGTAGAGATGGGGTCTCACTCTTGCTCAGGCTGGTCTCGAACTCCTGAGCTCAAAGGATCCACCCACCTCAGCCTCCCAGAGAGCTAGGATTACAGGCGTGAGCCACCGCGCCCGGCTTCGGGCTGGTTTTGAACTCCTGACCTCTAGCAGTCCGCCCACCTCGGCCTCCCAGAGTGCTAGGATTACAGGCGTGAGCCACCGTGCCCGGCCGAGGTCATACCTGTTGTGTTACACATTTACTCATTGTCTGTTTCCCTCCCACAGTTTTGTCTTCTGCCGTGTCTCTAGCACCAGAAATCACACCTGGCACATGCAAAGTGCTCAGCAAGTATTTGACTCCCTAACGGGGCCCCTACTATTAGTTGTTCTCACCTCCTGCCCCTCCTTTCCAGGTGACCTCTTTAGAAGTCGCGCTCTAATCCTTCCACTGCTCAGTTTAAAAACGTTCGGTGACTTCGCCCTGCCTGCCACGTAAAGTTTAAGCCACCTCCCCCGTGACCTCTCCAGCCATACCGTCACCCTCTCTCCTCTGCCTGTTCAGGTGCTTCTGATAAGCTCGACCACCCCGCAGCCCCGAGCCTGCTCTGTACCCCTGCTCCATAACCCTGCCCCAGGTGCCTGCTCGCCTTTTCAGCTCCCCTCGCCACCTCCAGGCAGCCTTCCCTGACCACCCCACCCCTCTGCTTTCCACCATAGTGCCTGCCTTTGACAGTCGGCACACGCGGTGTGTCCCCCTGGCGCCTGAGTTCTCTCTCTGCTCTGCGGGGCTGTAACTCCTTCAGGGCAGAAGCCACGACTTGTCACGTCCGTATCTGTGACCCGCAGGCTGCCATGTGTCCCCGCAGCGGGCACCCCACACACGTCTGCGGACAGAACAGGCGCTTTCTCCCAGCCCCACCCCAGAGAGGGTGGCTCTGCCGGCCCCATACTCACGTCGATCTCGCTGAGGATGACGTCGATGATGCTGCCGATGACAATCAGAAAGTCAAACACGTTCCAGGGGTCCCCAAAGTAGCCCTGGGAAGGGACGAGACGGGAGAGGGCTAAGAGGGGAGCGCTGGGAGGCAGGTGCTCCCTCTGGTGGCCAGCAGGGGGCGGTAGCAAGGTAGCACAGAGCTGGGCCAGGCCAAGGTGGGGCCCCACCTGACACTCCTCTCCCCTTAGCTCTTTTTTTTTTTTTTTTTGAGACAGAGTCTCACTCTGTTGCCCAGGCTAGAGTGCCGTGGCGTCAGCCTAGCTCACAGCAACCTCAAACTCCTGGGCTCAAGCAATCCTCCTGCCTCAGCCTCCCAAATAGCTGGGACTACAGGCATGCGCCACCATGCCCAGCTGATTTTTTCTATGTATTTTTGGTTGTCCAGCTAATTTCTTTCTATTTATAGTAGAGACGGGGTCTTGCTCTTGCTCAGGCTGGTTTCGAACTCCTGACCTCGAGCAATCTGCCCCCCTTGGCCTCCCAGAGTGCTGGGATGACAGGCGTGAGCCACCGCATCCATCCAGCCTCCCCGTATCTCTTTATCTCCCTTCCTCAAGAGCAGGACATGGCGGGAGGGGAGGGGAGACTTGTTGGGAGCCCCTGGTCCAGACGGAGAACTCTTTCATCCCCTGAACCCGCGTCCTGTCTGGGCTCGGCGGTGCAGAACGGACAGGGCTGGGAGCCGCAGGGGTGGGCGTGGGGAGCAAGGAAACTGGCAAGAGACTCCCCCGGCTGGGCCACTCTTCAGCAGCCCGGGGCGAGGCGGGAATGCAGAAGAGGCTCCAAGACGAGGGCAGGGAAGAGGCGCCCAGCCTCTCTCTATTGCCGGTCGGTTCCGGACACCTGGAACGTTGCCTGCCCTGTACCGGAAGGGGGTGAGCAGCCGGGAGCGGACGTGCTGGGCGAAGGGGCCTTTGCCGGGAGGTGGGGGTGTGGGCGGGTGTTCCCCAGGACGGTCCCCCACCAGGCGGCCAGCACTCACCCTGGCCTTGAAGGCCATGAGCTTGAGGATCATCTCCAGGGTGAAGATGATGGTGAAGGCCACGTTGAGGATGTCCGAGATGTGGTTCATCTCCTCTGATTGGTTGTAGTGCTGCAGAGGGGCCGAGGGAGAGGGGGGCTTGTGCGCCTGCAGACTGCACCCCCCTCCTCCTCCCGGGACGCTCCCGACACTTCCTTGGGCCCCTGCCCACTTTGCTTGAGCTCAGAGAGCTAGGAGCCCGCTTTGGCCAGCCTCTGAAATCCGCCAAGTCTTACGGGCAACGTCACCCCCATCACCGCCACGAAAGAGGTAATGCAAGGAGGGGAGGGGACCCCCCATTCCAAGTCCTGCTCGGTGTGTTTATTTACACGAGGGCTGCAAGGCCAGAGCTCATTTACATATCTGTACGGGGATGACCGGGACGGGAGGTCCCCGGTCAGGGCTCCATGACAGGTTCCACCTAGTCATTTGGGCACCAGACCCTCCACAGCTGGTATTATCACCGGCTCCTGGCGGGAAACCAAGCTTACCAAGCTCACCATCTCTACACGCTCCCCCAAGGATGGTGAGACAGTTAAAAGAAATAACCTTGACCCACCACTCTTATGAAACCTATTTCCTTATAAATTTTCCCAGGAAGCCCTTACCCTTTGTTTAGAAAGTTTTATTTATTTTTTTAATTTTAATTTTTTTTTTTGAGACAGAGTCTCACTCTATTGCCCGGGCTAGAGTGAGTGCCGTGGCATCAGCCTAGCTCACAGCAACCTCAATCTCCTGGGCTCAAGCGATCCTCCTGCCTCAGCCTCCCGAGTAGCTGGGACTACAGGCATGTGCCACCATGCCCGGCTAGTTTTTTCTATATATTTTTAGTTGGCCAATTAATTTCTTTCTATTTATAGTACAGACGGGATCTCGCTCTTGCTCAGGCTGGTTTCGAACTCCTGACCTCGAGCGATCCTCCCGCCTCGGCCTCCCAGAGTGCTGGGATTACAGGCGTGAGCCACCGCGCCTGGCCTGTTTAGAAAGTTAATGCCATCACACCTCGTTCACAAAACCTTCCCAGGCAGTTCAGAAGGATCTGACGGCTGAGCCCGCCGTCGTGGCAGGATTGCCCTATTCTGCTGCCTGACCCGGCCCCAGACACGGCCATTGCCCACGCTGCTCTGCGCAGCCTGGGCCTGCTGGCTCAGGGATTCTCTGTCCGTGTCCTCCTGGCCTGGCGGTGTGTGGTCGGATCGCTGGGTGTGTCTTGGGCTCCAGGGGCCGGAGCCTAATCGCTCAATGCTATTTATACAGGATCAGATGCTTAACTAAGTATCGATAATGGTGCTGATTATGAGCGTCTGAAAAGGGTGCTCAGCCCCTGAGACACCTGTTCTGTGAATGCTAAACCCATTTTTCTTGAGACCGGAGCCAAGATTGCCGCCAACTCAACCATCCGGATTTGTGGCGGTAGAAGACACAGAGAAAACACGGTCTACCTCCCACTCCCTCCTTCAGCGGCAGTCACCTCCCGCTGGCAGAACCACCGCACTGTTTGTGGGCTTAAGCTATCTCTGCGATACACCACGAGTGCCCGGTGACAAGGCTGGCTGTGGCGGTGCAAAGGAAATGTCACCTGGGGGAGCCGGGGGACCCTGCCCTGCTCACCTGCCCGCCCGGGCCCCAGGCCCCAGTGCGACTGGACGCCTGTCCCCGCAGGGCCCTACCTGCATGCCCAGGCAGATGGTGTTGAGCATGATGAGCGCGAACATCAGGTACTCGAAGTAGGAGGAGGTGACGACGTACCACACCTGGTACTGGTACGGGTTTTTGGGGATGTAGCACCTCAGCGGCCGGGCCTTCAGGGCATACTGCACGCACTGGCGCTGCCGCACACATGACACCGCAGGTCAGCCCCGGGAGGGCCTCCTGCCCCCTGCACGCCCACGCCCGCGGGCTCGGGCTCGGGGACCCGCATTCGGGGTGAGCCGGGAGCAGCCGTGGCTGGGAGCTGCTGGCCGAGGGGCTCTGCGCTGCTCAGGGGAGGGTCCGTGTGGGCCCCTGGGTTCCCCTGGGCCCAGTGCAATGCCCGCCATGGCCCTAACCAGCCCAGGGGCATGAGGGCCTTCCGTTCTCTGGGTGTCTCGGGGGTTCCTGGAGAAGACCCCCACTCCACCAACTGCACTGCACCAGGCTGGGGATGAGCGGGGTGCACAGAGGCCGGGGCTTGGCACCAAACGCTTGTTCTGGGGTCACCCCGGGACGCGCTTTGCTGGCTGGACCTGGGGCCGGGGCTCTGCCCACCCTCCCGCCCTCCCTCCTTCCCGAGCAGGCGGCCCGGGCACCTGGTTCTTGTCCAGCTCACAGTTCTTGTACTCCGTCTCCCCCTGCTCCTGGAAGGTGACGATGACGAAGCCCACGAAGATGTTCATCATGAAGAAGGCGATGAGGATGATGTAGATGATGAAGAAGATGGCCATCCCCACTCGGTTATTGTAGACAGGGCCCCTGTCCTCCTCGTAGGAGTCTATGGCCTTGTACAGCAGCCTGGGGGCGGGCAGAGAAGGGCGGCCGGGTGGGGTGTCTGTATCCCACGGCGACGGGTGGCCCGGAGAGCTTTCCGAGCAGTCGGGTGACGGCACCGAAGTCAGCAATGGCCAGGGAAGGCCAGACCCGGTCCTGGAGCGGCTCTGCCTGCCTTTCCCCCGGGCGCCCCTCCACTTGTCCCCGATCCATCACAGGGCTCCCTTGCGGGCAGGGAGGCAGACGCCTCCGGGGACACTGGGTACGCCTGCCAGAGCACCCCGCTCAGGACTGCTTTGGGGTGACCAGTCAGCCAGCAGCCCGGCCCACAAGCCGTCGGAGAGGCAGTGCAGTGTGCCTAGCTCCGTCTGCCCCCGGCCTGCGGAAGGGCCCGCTGGCTCCTGGGACCAGCCTGGCTGCGCTGTGGGGGACAGGGCCCCGGCCCCCACTCACTGAGGCCACCCCTCGAAGGTGGAGACGGTGAAGAGGGACATCATGGCCGAGAGCACGTTGTCGAAGTGGAAGTCGCTGTGCACCCACTCGCGGCGGCGCAGCTCGATCTGCGTGGGGTCGCCGTCCTTGTACACGAAGTAGTGGCCCCTGGCGTGGGACGCCCCGGTCACTCCATGCACTGGGCGTGGCTGGGCTGCCCCCGCCCGCCACTGCCGCCGGGCCCCGGGGGGCAAGCGTGCAGGAGGAAGGCAGGCCCTGCTCTGGGGCCAGAAGACGCCTCGCCGGGCAAGCCCCTGGCAAGGGGCTGTGGTGAACGCCCCTCCTGTGCCCGATGGCCAGGGCCCCCATTCCCAGCCTGCAGGGCCCCTGCTGCCATGCACCCTGGGCCAGCAGAGCGCGGCGTACCTGCACTCCTCCTCCGTAGTCTTGGACAAGTCCGTGCAGCTGTAGAACTTCCCCTGCACCCACGAGGGGGGAGGGACACACGTTGCCATGGAAACAGAAAAGTGGGCCACGGAAGTGAATGGTGGAGGCAGAAGGGAAGGCCGGGCGCCTAGAAGGAGGTGCCTGTCCCTTCCTGTCACAGAGGTGGCCTCCTCCTACCTGGGACAGGGCCCCGGGTGGTCCTCATCCTTCCCCATCACCCGTTCCCACAGCTCCCCAGGGTCCCCCCGGCCGAGGTGCTGCCGAGGCTGAGCACGCAGTGCCCACCGAGCTGGGCATTGGTGGGGCACCCCGGGCTGGGCGGCAGGGACGGAGGTACAGACACAGCTCGACCCTGCTCCCCCAGGCAGCTGTGTCTCTGAGGCCCCCACCCCCCACTGCTGCAGGAGGCCTTGCTGGGCTCCCCGTGACGAGCGAGAGGGTGGCCCACCTCCCCGCGGCCTCCTCCTGCCAGCGGGGCGGCCCTCGGGGCTACAGAGGTGGAGCCCAGCTGAGTCTGGAGACCCGGCTTGTCTCCGAGCTGAGCACGCCCCACCCAAGCCCCCTGCGCTGACCGCAGCCAGAGCACCTTCTCCTTCCATCTGTGCTACACGCCAGGCACCTGCCAAAGATTTCGTTTGCACAAAAGGAGTCGACTGCCCGCTCTCAATGTGGCCAAGATAGGCTTGGACTCTGTGGGTTCAGGTCCGGTTCCTCCAAGGCCCAGAGAGGGAAACTGCCCGGGCCTGGGACACGGGACCAGCGAAGGCGCAGCTGTCCCTCCCCTGCACCCCCTCACCCCACACGGGCTCGTATTGTTCCCACACATCCCCTGTGTACGGCCGCGGGAGCAGCGGGTGAGGGGCCACGGCAACACGGGGGAGAAGCAGCTAATAGCCACGGCTGGTGAGGGGCAGGGCGGGGGCACCTGGCACCAAACACTCGGTTTAACACGGGAAGCAAAGCGAGACTCTGTGATCGAACGCGAAATGCAAGTGACAGGTTCGCACAGAGGAGAACGTGGCATAAAATGCCACTGTGACTGATGTGGTCCTAAGACCTGGCTAGGCAGGAACGGGGGGTCTTTTGGCGAGGGACTAACCCACAGAGGGGCGGGGTGCTGAAAGGCCATCGCTGTCGCCGGGCGGGGACATGAGCTGACAGCAGGGCAGCCTCCCCATCCGTTCCTTAGGGGAGCAGGCCTGGAGGCCTCCTGCGTCCCAGGCCCCGGGCCAAGTGCCAGGCTCAGGGATGCGAAAGAGACAGACTCTACCCTCAGAGGGTTTCCGGGGACCCAAAGCCGGCAGAGGAGCAGGCTGGGGGTGGGGCGAGGACAGCCCTCGGCTGGGCGAGGAGGAGGAGGTCACACACAGCTGGCAGAGCGGCCAGACCGCTGTGAGCACTCCTGCCCCTCAAGGACAGGGACCGACAGCATCTGTCCCCTCCCTCCCTTGAAGGTCCTCAGGGAGCCCCACCCCGACCGCTTCCCCCAAAACCTGTTCCCTCGGGGAGGGTTTGGCTTGTGAGCTCCTCAGCCCTAGCAGAGGCCCCGGCCCGTGTATGGAGCAAATGTCCCCTATGTGTTTGTTGAATGAATGCATGATCATAGGATGATGCCGTTGCATGTCTAAGACGGACTGAGGTTATATCATCATGACTTTAAACGACCATGATTTGGTGGCAGGAGCATGCGTGTCTCCGGGGTGTCAGTGGCACACTCGAGTGTCGGTTTCTGCGTCCTGAGAATGATCTGGGAGCCAGAGGCATCCTGGAAATCAGAGCTCTGGGGGAGGGGACGCCTCTGTAGGGCTGCGTCCTAGAGAGAGAGCGGACAGCTGGGCTCTCCCAGGGAAGTGAGAACAGGATGGGGGTGGCTCCAGAAGTGACATGATGGACCCCCACCCCAAGAAGGTCCTGATAGACCCGGGTGACGCCAGGCACACCGGCCGGGAGCTGGGCTGCCGAAGCCAGGTTCAGGGAAGGAGGTGGAGGGGCTGGGGTGGGGTATGTGTTTCAGGCAGGCCTGGCGGGACAGGAGGAAGTGGGCACGGTGGTAAGGAGGGTGACTGCAGGAGGAGGGGACTTCACCCCCAAGGAGAAGCCGTGGGGGGGCAGGAAGAGAGCAGGTACCATGGCAACGGTGGCCTGCAGAGCCACAGTGGCCAGGGACGGTGTTACCTAAGAGACCAGACACGGGTTGGCCGTATCTTAGCCTCAAAACTCCATGCAATCAAGAGCCTCTGTTTTACAATCTGGGGGCTCTTTTTGCTTGGGGAAGGAGAGTGGCTCTCCTCGAGTGGCTCTCCTCTTGGCTTGCTCGCTGCTCCGGGGCTGGGGGAGGGAGCGAGGCTGCTCGTGCCGGCGCCTCACCTTGAAGAGCTGGACACCAATGCAGGCGAACATGAACTGCAGCAGGGTGGTGACCAGCAAGATGTTCCCGATGGTGCTGATGGCCACGAACATGCACTGCACCACGTGCTGGGGACGGAGGGGCCGGTGGGGGCGGGGTGCACATCAGCCGCAGCCCCACCACCCCAGCCGCGGCCCCTCCAGCCCAGCCATGGCCCCACCAGCCCCGCCGCGGCCCCACCAGCCCCGCCGCGGCCCCTCCAGCCCAGCCATGGCCCCACCACCCCAGCCGCGGCCCCTCCAGCCCAGCCGCGGCCCCACCACCCCAGCCGCGGCCCCTCCAGCCCAGCCATGGCCCCACCAGCCCAGCCGCGGCCCCTCCAGCCCAGCCGCAGCCCCACCAGCCCCGCCAAGGAGGTCCCCCGTCATACAGGACTTGCTCCTCCCAGGGAGTCGGGGGCAGAGAGGGGCTGGTGGGGAAGCGTCACCACCCTGGCCCCATTGGTACCCACTGTTCGGCCAACTGAGAGGGGACAGGGCCCCCCGCGAGGCTGGGCTGATGTTCTGGGGTTGGGCCCTGCAGCCCCTCTGTCTTCCCTCTCCTGGGGACCCTGCCCGGGACCCCCTCACCTTCAACCCCTTGGCTCTGTTGATGGCTCGGAGGGGCCGGAGCACCCTCAGCACCCTCAGGATCTTCACCACGGAGATGGTGCTGGACCTGCGCGAGGCGGCAGGGGTGCGGGGCTGAGGGCGGACAGACCTGCCGTGGACCCGCCGTCCTGCCCCCTGCTGTCCACACCGGCCGCCTTTCCCCGCCCTCCCCCGGCTGTGCGTGGGCGCTGCCCCAGGCACAGCCACCCCTTGCCGCTGGGCCGGAGCTCGTCAGCGTCCTGCGCAGCAGGGCACGGGCTTCCACGGGGGCTGCTCTGCCTCTCCCGTCGGACAAGGAGCCGCCTGAGGACAGGGGTGCAGCCCACGGGGGCGGGGGGCAGCCTCCACCCTCTGCGTCTCTGCCAGTCTTCACGACAGGGCCCTGCCCACTCTGCACGTCACTTCGTTCCAGCTGGTGACAGCCCAAGGATCCCCTAGCCCCGTCAGTGGTCCCGGGAGACCGTCCCCTTGCGGCTGGTGCCCCCACCCCGAGCAGGCGGCCCCCGCTCCGAGGCCCCGCTCACTCAAGCCGCATGGAGATGAGGGACACGGCCACCACCAGCAGGTCCAGCATGTTGAAGTAGTTGCGGCAGAAGGAGCCCTTGTGCAGGAAGGCCCCGTAGGTCGTCATCTGGGGAGACAGAGGCAGCGTCCTGGGTGGGGTGGGGTGGGGGTGGGGCTCAGGGAGCCCCGTGTGCGCAGGAAGAGCGCGTGTCTAGGCCAACGGCCTGCCGGAAGCTTCTGGGTCCCTCGTTCAACTCCTGGCTGGGGCCTACACGCACATCTCCGCTCTTGGCTCCCGGCCGCTGCGGGGTGTGGGGACTTCTCTCGGGGGGCTGGGCCAGGCCCCGCTCTCAGAACGCAAGTCCCCTCTCCACACAGCACGGGCTCTTCCCCAGGCAGCCCAGGGCCATCCCCCGCTGTCCTGCGAGACATGACAGAAGTCCCCCTCCTCCCTGGAAGGCTGCTTGGGAAATGCCCTCTGGCTGGACGACTCCTCCGGGATGGACGCCAGACCCCGCCGGGCCCCCGCCCCTCCCCACCCCTGCGTCCCCCTCCCAGCCGCCCGCCTTGTTGGGCTCCCAGTGTCTCTGGAACATTCTCTAGTGATCGCCCAGGCCCTCTGCACAGACACACCGGGCCTCTACAGCCTGCGGTGTGGAAGGCCTTCCTGGAGTTCAGGGCCCTGCGTGCCTCCTCTCAATCTGCCTTGCCAGCCCCGTGCCCTGTGTGCGCAGGGTGTCCCAGCACGAAGGGCCACCTCCCCTCTCCCGACAGCGTCCCCAAGTCTCCTTACGGCGCACGCGCTGCTGTCTGTCCCCCTAGACTGCTCTGGCCACCTCCCCCAGTGAAGCCCTGTCCAACCTCAGGTCTGGCTCCAATGCCCCTGACTCCACGAAGCCCTCCTGGACCTCGGGGAGCCACCGTCTCCCCTCTGCTCCGCCCCGTCAACAGCCGAGGCCCCGAATCGAGGGACCGTCCTGACTTTGTGCCGCAGCCTCCCTGGGCCTGTTGCTTGGGCTTGGCCACCCCCTCCTCCCCTTGCGAGCACGCAGGCTGGGGCTGCTGGGTTTCAGTCACGGCGGGGTCCCCCCTGTCCCCCAGAGCCCATGGCCCCCGTGATGGCCCGACTCCCGCGTGTCCATGGTGAGAACGGGCATGCAGCTAAAAGGCAGGAGGAAGGCCTGGTCCCCTGCTCAGGGCAGGGGCCCTTACTGGGGACTCCCGAGGGGAGGGCTTTCCGGTCACTGGTAAGGGGGTCTGGGGGCAGACCACGGCTCCCGGGGCTGCTCGGGAGCCCACTGTGCCTTCCGTGCGGAAGAAAACGCCAGAGGCACCACACACGCGGGCTGTACTCAGCTGAGAGGGGCAGGTCCGTCCCGACTCCCTCCCCAGCCCGCAGCCCGCACACCACGGGCCTGCTGTCCCCAGCCCTGTCTCCGGCTGCCTGGGCCCCGGGAGTCCGTCCCTGCCGCTGTCCACTCCTTCCTGCCTCCCTCCCGCCCCGGACGAGCTCGGCGTGTGCCAGTCGCAGCCGCGGCGGGGAAGCCCCACGCCAGGGCTGTCCCGTGGCCCCCACTCACCTTGAGGATGATCTCCACGGTGAAGACAGAGGTGAACCCGATGTCAAAGTGCTTGAGGATCTGGGGATGGGGCAGGGAAGGGAGTGGCTGGTGAGAGGAGGAGTGGGGCAGCGGCACCACCCTTGTCATCGTCCTCGTCATCACCATCGCCGACAGCAGGTGGCAGGCGCCTGTGTGCGCCCCTCGCTGTCTGAGCCAGCTCTGTTCAGAGGGAGCGAGTGGGCAGTCCTGGCCCCAGGGGATTAAACCCTAAGAAACCCTGAGGCTTGGCCGGGCGCGGCGGCTCACGCCTGTGATCCTAGCACTCTGGGAGGCCGAGGTAGGAGGATCGCTGAAGATCAGGAATTCAAGACCAGCCTGGGCAAGAGTGAGACCCCGTCTCTACTAAAAATAGAAGGAAATTAATTGGCCAACTAAAAATACATAGAAAAAATTAGCCGGGCATGGTGGCGCATGCCTGTAGTCCCGGCTACTCGGGAGGCTGAGGCAGGAGGATCGCTTGAGCCCAGGAGTTTGAGGTTGCTGTGAGCTAGGCTGACGCCACGGCACTCACTCTAGCCTGGGCAACAAAGCGAGACTCTGTCTCAAAAAAAAAAAAAAACAAAACAGAAACCCTGATGCTTAAAGCCACACGGAGGGTACAGCTGAACTCTGGGTGCCAGAGCGAGGTGAGGGGTGGCTGAGGCTGGAGGAGGGCAGGGGTGCTGAGCGGCAGAGGGACGGGTGGCCGTCACCTGATTCCGCATGGAGTCGGCCCGGATGGGGTCCTCGGCGGCCAGGGCGGCGCTGCTGAGCATGATGAAGAGCAGGATGAAGTTGGTGAACCAGGTGGCGTTGACTATGCGGTGACACAGGACTCGGATCCTGGCGGGGCAGGGCGGCGGGCGGGAGCGCCGTGAGCGGCTGGGCGCTCAGGCCGCAGCAGCCTCTGCCCTGCAGAGCCCCAGGTCTGTGGAGAGCACGGCCTTGCACCTGCAGGGCCCTGTGGCTGGACATGCAGGGCACCTTGCCCCCTCATTCTGAAGCCCCGCCTCCCGCCCTGGCCCCGCCCACCTCCCGCCCCTCCCCCAGCGCACCCCCACCCTGGGGCTTCCCACCAAGAGAACGGGACAGGCTGGTCTCCCTCCGGGAGGCGGACACAGGAGACTCCATGAAGACTAGAGTCTGTGTGTATGTTAAAGGTACAAAATGATCCAGCCGATAGACACCATAGCTTTCGCCGCTCTCAGAAAGGAACCAATAAACACGGTCCCTCTTGGGCAGGGGTCCTCAAACTTTTTAACCCTTTGCACTCGCTTGCTTTTTTTCTCTTGCTGCTACTGATGCTAACCGTGTCGAGTCACACTCGACATCCGAATGCAAAGGGTTAAACAGGGGGTCAGTTCACCGTCCCTCAGACTGTTGGAGAGTGCGCACTGTGGGCCCCGGACGAGTCAGCTGCTAAGCAGGACAGGCAGCGGCGGCAAAAACAGCCAGCGGGCCCGGTAAATGTCCTCGGCAGGCTGCATGTGGCCCAGGGCCGTAGTTTGAGGACGCCTGCTCTTAGGTGTAAGTAACTAGTGAGGTTTAAGGCATGACTTCTCCCAGGGCACAAAGTCTTAGCTGAGAGGAGGAGCTTCCCCCGGTGTGACGGGGGCATGGGGAATCAGAAGGTCTTTCGAGGGCAGGGCGCAGGTCTCTCCCAGCCCCGGCAGTGACCCCGCGCAGCGGCCGGGCCACCCACTTGTTGGTGGGGCTGAAGATGAAGAAGGCGCTGGCGTTTGGGATGGGCACCGCCTTCTCCTTCAACTGCAGCTCGGCCAGCGGGCGCGGTCGGGGGCTCACCGGGATCTCAGGCTCGTCTTCCTCGTCGTCCCCTGCGGGGAGAGGGGGCCGATGAGGGGGTCTTCCCAAACTCTGCTGCGCCCCTGGCTCCTGTGCTCAGAGCCTCCCGGGAGCCCCTGCGGCCAGCGAGCGAAGGGGGTGCAAAGGGGGTGCCGGGCCAACGTGGGGCAGCAGGGCGTCCGCATTCCAGCCCCATGCCTCCCTTTCCCACAGGGAGCGGGTGTGAGCTCTCAGGGGTAGAGGAGGCAGGCCCAGAGTCTTCTGGAAGCAGGGCCAGGAGCAAACCGAAGGGGCCTTGCAGGTGCACCTCCTGTGTCGAGGCTGGATCCACACTGCCCCGACTACTTGCAGGCTGAGAGTGGGGCGGGGGGCCTGCTGCAGACGGGGAGGCTGCTTGCCGCCCGGCCCTGCCCCGGCCCTGCCGTCCCTGCCCTGCCCTACGGTGTCGGGCAATGCTAGGCACATCTGGGCCCTTCCTGAGATTTGGCTTCCCAATTTGTGAAAGTGACGAGGGCGAGAGGGTCGTTGAAACAAACGGGCTCTGAGGTCCTCTCCCGGGCTAGGATTCTGCAGATGATCACATCAGACAGAAACTGCCAGCGTGGTTCAAAAGCAGTCGATACTCCCGAGCTTTGGCCAGTCTCTGGGCCTGTGGCAGGTGCAGGGGTGAGGGTGGGGACAGACATCCCAGGCGCAGTCACTGGTCTCACGGCCTCGCCACGGGCTGAGTACCCGAAGTCCTCAGCTCCAGGATGGGAGAGTTCAGTGATCAGACCGGGGGCGCTGTCTAAAGTTGGGGCTCCTCTTGGTTCCCTCACCTGACAGCCGCCTCCTGCCTGCCCTCACCGGCCCCTGGCAGAGGCCCTCGGGGGGGGAAAGCTACTGGACTCCCCTCGTCCACCACGGTGCTCATCAAGAACCGCCACTCGGGGGTCCTCAAATCCACCCGAGTCACAGTCCGATCCTCCCTCCCCCTGAGAAGCGAGAACTCTCTCTTCTTCCTCAGGGTGAGTGTCCTGTGTCCTCACACCACACTTCCTGTCTTGCCCAGCCTGCCGCGCACCCCAGGGACACTTTTTATGCTGAATCGCAGAGTTCGTTGGTTCTTAGAGTTAATGTATTCACATCCTTTCTCCTCATTAATTCTTATTTCATCTGTGCCCATTTTGTTAATCTTATTAAGCATATCTTGCATCGTAAGCAAGTGCAAATTATCTTTAGGAGGAATCAGATATAAACACATGCACCCCCTGGGTAAGACCCAGCGGCCCACCCACACGCCCTCTGCCCTCTGCCCTCTCCCCCCTCACTTCCTTCCGGCCTCTTCCCTTTCCCCGACCTCGGGTTTCCTACGTCAGCCCCCTCCTCACTGCGCACCGGCCACTCCCATCTCGTGGACGAAACTGCTCAACGTGAATTATGCTAAAACACAAATATTCATTTCTGGTAGGTGTTTGAAGACAATTTACTTACTCTAACTCCATTCTCCCCACACTTGGCAAAATCTTTTCATGCGTTCATGCATTCGTTCTATTTACCGAGTGCCTACTCTGTGCCAGACACTGTGCCATGTGGGACACAGAAAGTCCCCTTGGAGCTTGGAGTCACTGGGGCAGACAGATGCTAATCAGCTGATCCCACACAGAGACGTAGAATTGCCCCAGTGAGCCCTGTGTGAGCTGACAGGACCCGGAGCTCTTGGACCCCTGGGCTCCTGCAGGTGGCTTTGTAAGATTTTTACTTATTTTTAATTTGTTTTGAGACAGAGTCTCACTCTGTTGCCCTGGCTAGAGTGCCATGGCATCAGCCTAGCTCACAGCAACCTCAAACTCCTGAGCTCAAGAGATCCTCCTGCCTCAGCCTCCCGAGTAGCTGGGACTACAGGCATGCGCCACCACGCCCGGCTAATGTTTTCTATATAATTTTAGTTGTCCAATTAATTTCTTTCTATTTATAGTAGAGACGGGGGTCTCGCTCTCACTCAGGCTGGTTTTGAACTCTTGACCTTGAGTGATCTTCCCACCTTGGCCTCCCCGAGTGCTAGGATTACAGACGGGAGCCACCGCGCCTGGCCTCTGTGCTTCTGGAACACCGAGTCCTCAGCACCGAAGCACACAGCTGGCGCTCGATAAATACTCGCTGAATCACATGAAAATAAGACGTGTGGTCTTTGCGTTGCAGGGAAAGGCTGGCAGGCGGTGTATTTGCAAGGCTGGGTGCAGAAGGGACGTCCCCGGTGTCCCGACCCCTGCATGGAGGGTCCAGGTAGGGGACCCACGAGACGCTGCCACGGAGAGAACTCAGCACCAGCACCCTCTGCCCTAGCACCCTGCCCCAGCCCAGCCTCGAGGACCCTCACCTGGGAAGTCAGACGAGGGGTAGGGGTCCTTCACCTCGTTGACGTTAGACTCAAACTCGTCGATTTTCAGCTGCGGGAAGGAGCACGAGGAACATAACGCTGAAGAGCGGTGGCAGCTTCCATTTACTGAGCGTGTGCCGGAAAGCCGGCGTGGTTTTCGGCTCCCCTGCTCACCCCGCAGCCTGCCGGACAGGACCCTTACGGCCCTCCCCACTTCGCAGGTGAGAAGCCAGGCCCAGCAAGGCCCAGGCCCGTCTTCCCTGCACCCCCTGCTGGGTTCTCCAGAAGCGGGTTGAGCGCCCCAGGCCGGGATCCCCAGCACCTCTGGGGCCCAGCTCGATGACCCTCTGAGCCCCACTGCCCCTCTTCGGGAAGGCCGGGCAGAGCCCGCTGGGGGGAGCGGGGCAGGGCTGGCAGTGGCGGAAGCCGGCCTGGGCCTCTCGGTGGAACAGGGGCGCCAGGTGGGGAGACGCCTTCTCCCTCTGGGGCGGGGAGTTGGGGCTCTAGGAAGTCTGGCTCCCAGACTGGGGTGATTCCCGGAGGAGACGTGCCCATCGGCCTCCCTGCAGCAGGACCTGGCCGGCGGCCTGGAAGGGGCCCACTCTCCTGCCTCCCACCCTGCTCTGCCCACACCCCGGGGTGCTGGGGAGGGAACCCTGGGGACTTCAAGAGCGCCCCCGTCCTGCCTGTGAACCCCCACTCGGGGCACTCACCTTGGCCGTGGTGGGGATGCCCTCACCCTTGGGTTTCTGCTCCAGCTTCTTGGCCATCGTGGACTTCTCCTCCTCTGACTTGTCTGGGAGACCCCTGGGTTGGAGAACCAGGAACACTGAAGTTCTCAGGGACCTGCGCAGCCTGACCCCACTCTTAGGAGGGCCCCACGCCAGGGGCTCCTCCTGTGGAAGGAGCAGCAGCCTGGGCTCCTCCACCAATGAGAGGGGCGGTGGGCCCGGCAGGTGCTTTCTCTGGGACGAGAGGGCGTGGCGCACAGCTTGGCCTGTGGCTGAGCCTCGGTTGACGGTCGTTGACAGGGAATGGGTCGGACGTGGCTCTGTGCCGGTTCCTACAGAATCCACGGGCTGGAGGTTTGCGCAAGGCGGCTCCAAGTCTTTGGGAATGTCTGGACTCCCTTGCTAGTCTTTCTCTCCCTGCCTCTTCCCGCCCTGCCTCCCCAGGGAGGCGTGTCCCATTCCCCAGCCATGGGTGGAGGAAGCAGCAGGTCTGTCTAGAGCCTGGCTATGCAAAGCGTGCTCCTCCGATGACAGACCGGCAGCCCTGGGACCTGCTGGGAGCCTGTTAGCTGTGACCTTCACCACTCCCCCACCCCAACTCAGACCAGCTGAGACAGAATCTGCACTTTTTTTTTTTTTTTTGAGACAGAGTCTCACTCTGTTGCCTAGGCTAGAGCGAGTGCCGTGGCGTCAGCCTAGCTCACAGCAACCTCAGACTCCTGGGCTCGAGCGATCCTCCTGCCTCAGCCTCCCAAGTAGCTGGGACTACAGGCATGCGCCACCATGCCCGGCTAACTTTTTCTATATTTATCAGTTGGCCAATTAATTTCTTTCTATTTATGGTAGAGACGGGGTCTCGCTCTTGCTCTGGCTGGTTTGGAACTCCTGACCTCGAGCACCGGCCCGCCTCGGCCTCCCAGAGTGCTGGGATTACAGGCGTGAGCCACCATGCCCTGCCAGAATCTGCACTTTAACATGATCCCCAGGTGAGTCATTTGCAGGTAGAATTCGAGAAGCACTGTCCAGAAGACAAGTCTACTTCTACTCCCAGAGGAGGGTCCCAGGCTACCAAGAGTTAAATGACAAATCACAGACGAGGAGAATGTGCAGAAGCTGAGGTCAACCCCCCACTTCACGGGAGGGGCTGCATGAGCCCAGGGGACAGTGACTCCGTGGCAGGGTTGGGAGGAGAGTCCCCCAGGTCTCCTCCCCTGGGCAGCCTGGCCCCAGCTGCCCGGCTCTGACCCCGAAGTCCTGAGGCCCGTCCAGAAGGCCAGCTTGTCTCTGGTCCTGCCTGCAGAGTGCTGGGTGCAGAAGTCTGCCCCCCCCCCACAGGCGTCACAGGGTGAGGCTCTGCTCTCAGGCCCCCGGGAGGCCCCGCCCAGAGCTGGGAGGCCGAGGCCACAGCCTGCCTAGCCCTCGGGGTCCCTCCCCGCTAGTGGCACCCCACTCACTTGGACATCTTCCTGCGTTTTCTCTCCTCGGCCTTGGCCTTCTGGGCGGAGGTCAGGCTCTCCGCCTCCGCCAGGTTGTCCACGGCAATGGCCAGGAAGACGTTGAGCAGGATGTCTGAGGGTGCGGCTAAGGAGCCGGGGCTGTGCTGGAAGGGCAGCCCCGGGGCAGGGGTCCCCGCTGCCTGCATGTGGCAGCACCTACCCACTCCCGTGCACTACCCTACCCCACCGTGTCCCCACGCGGGAGAAGCTGTGGGTCCAGGGACAGAGACGCAGGTTCTCAGGGAAGCTGCCTGCAGACGGTGCCCTGCGGCCCTTGGATCCCATCCCTTTCCTGCCTAGAACTAGCCCGAGCCCCTTCGTGGGGGCCAAGGAGGCCAAGCAGGAGGGAACGGCACCAGCCACCCATGAGCTCAAGGGGCGAGGGCGCCCTCCCTCCCCACCGCCCATAATCCTAAATCCCATGGCGTAGGTTCCGGGACCACCCAGGCCCTACCCACCTCCCCCTCCCCTGGTTCAGCTCATCTCTCTGCCAGTCCTAGCCCAGTCTTGCTGTCCCAGTGCTCAGACGGACCATCCCTGGCCACAGGGTCCTGGTTCCTCCTTGCTGCCCCGAACCTTTGCACCGGGTTGTCCACCACCCCGCTGCTCCTCAGGGAAGCCTGGTGCTTCTTCCCGCCTGTTCCAGCCTCACCCGCCTGGCTGGGACTAAGTCCTCTCGCCTGTAACCGATCGCCCCTGTGGTCCCCTACCCGTGCCGGCAGAAGGCATTCTCCCGTAGCTGTACCTGCACTTGCCGTGTCCTGTCCCCTGACCCCACGAGCCTGGGAGCACCCCTCCAGCGGGTGGGTCAGGCTGCACCCCTGTCCCCCACTTTAAGCCCTTTTGCCCGCCCCCTCCCTAAGCTCCTGTCTGCGCTCCGCTCCCGGGGGATACAGTTGCCGCAGACGAAAAGGATGATGAAGTAGATGCACACGAGCACGCCGGGGTAGGACGGCCCGCCATACGCCATGATCCCGTTGTACATCAGAGAGGTCCAGTCTTCACCCGTCAGGACCTGCGGGAGAGGCAGGGGCGAGAGCACGGGGACATGGGAGGACCTGGACTCTCCCGCGGGGCCTGCCTTGTGCAAAGCCCTCTTCCAACTCTGTAGTTCTCCCTGCCCGTCCCCCTCTTCACTGCATGGTCCAGGGGGCCCTGCTCCCCTCAACACCCCTCTTCCGGTGGGCTAAAACGTTGGGGACTGACATCATATTTTCCTGGTTTAAGAATTAAATTTAGTAATGTACGTGCTCTGCCCAGAGCGTTTGAAAGTAATGTGTTCCGGACAGGGTCCCTGTGACAAAGAAGGTTGTTGCCCGGAGGCATAACAGAGGACCCGAGCTGCAAGTGAGCAAGAGCTGCCCAGCACCACGGCATTGGGGGGTCTGGAGGCCACACGATAAACACATTGTTCCTGTGATTGGTGCGTACACCCCATAACACGGCTGGTTAGTCAATGATGGGTAAGACCCCTCAAGGGAGGGGCGACCTAAGCCATGCACAGCCGCCGGGGATCAGCCTAAAAAGAACTGGGGATGAGAAATGCCCCCTGTGGCTGCCTTGCCCATCCTTGCTAATCTCGGCCTGGCGCCTAGAGCAAGCACCTGGAAACCTCGAGTCAGGGGACATCTGTGTCCTTAAGGCTACGTGTTCTGGAATTTATGGCCATTGCTGCAATGCCTGGCTGGTTACGTACAAGGAACTAACTTTAATTTTTTAGAGTATAAAATAAAACTGACCAGTGCATTGGACACTCGAGTCAACCGTCTTTGTGCGTCTGTGTTTTGTGTTCTGTGTTCATCCTCCGTCCTGTGAACGGGCCACGGCACTAAAAGCGTGTCGTGGCTGTCCAGGGCCCAGGAGCTGGACTGTGGGCTCCCCACCCCTGCTCTGCTCCCAGTCCCGGGGCTTAACTGTGCCGCGCCCACCCGGGCCTCCTGCCGCTCCGGCCCCCAGAAGCAGTGCGAAACGTCCGGTCCCTTAGAGAGCCTGACGCCTGACCAGCTGGTGGGGTGAGAGGAGGAAGAGAGAGGGCAAAGCCACCCACGGGACCCACTGAAGGTCACGCACTGGCTCAGCAGGGCGGCGTCACCCAAGGGGTGCTGGCTGCCCCGGAGCGGAGCGTTTCCCTGCTCTGCACGAAGACAGCTCTTCCGGGAGGCTCGTGGCTCCGCAGCGTCCCAGTGGGTCACGGCCACGCTCCCCGGGGTGGCTTCTGGTGAGTGGGCTGAGCCACGCTTCCAAGGGTGAGAACCGGTCTGCCTCTCTCTGGGCCTTGTCCAGGAGCCCCTTGGGGGAGGGGAGGCGCCCCTCGTCCGACTTCGCCCCGAGATGTGAGTGGCATGTGGGAGAGGAAGGACGCCCACCAGCTCCCAGCCCACCCCGAGTGTGGACATTCGCTAGTGTCGCCCCACCGGGGGCCAGCACCCTCTAAGCACCAGGGACGAGAACACGTCAGACCCACTGGGCGCAGCTGCAGAGGAGGAGTCACCTAAGCAAGCGCTACAGTGGACAGAGGCACAGGTGATGGAAGCCTACTGAGAAGGGCATTGAGCTCGACCAGCAGATCAGGGAAGGCTTCCTGGAGGAGGTGATGCCCACTTTGCTGATCTTCCAGGACAAGACGCAGATGCAGCGAGCCCTCTCGCAGAGGGCGGGGCAGGAGGCCTACCTGGAAGACGCTGATGAGGGCCTGGGGGAAGGTGTCGAAGTTGCTGCGCCGCACCTCCAGGTCCTCGAAGTCGTACCTGCCCCCGAACAGCTGCATGCCCAGCAGGGCGAAGATGACGATGAAGAGGAAGAGCAGCAGCAGCAGGGAGGCGATGGAGCGGATGGAGTTGAGCAGGGAGGCCACCAGGTTGCTCAGTGACGTCCAGTACCTGCAGGGAGAGGGGCCGCCGGGTGGGGAGGAGCCAGGCCCCTCTCGCCCGTGCTCCTGAGCAGGTGTGGGGAAGGCTTGGGACTCGGGGGGCCCAGAGGGGAAGAGGGCGGGCTCCGGCTGGGGGCCTGGGATTCGGGCCGCCTGCCCGCTGTCTCCCTCCGTCAGAGCAGTTGTCCGGGTTTGTCACGTCACACTCCTTAGCGGGACCGCTGATTAGCTTCTGGTCCCACCACCCGGTGAGAGTCAGGGCCACTCTCCCCACCACCCCGTGTGCCCTGTGCTTGGCACGGCGCCCGCCCACGCCGCGCACAGTAAATGCCCGCAAGTCAGTGGGCACACCTGCCTTTCCCGCATCACCTAGCAACTCTTCTTCCCTTCCTCCTCCTCCTCCTCCTTCCACCCCTTCCCGCTTCTCTTCCTTTCCCTGCTTCTTTCTGCCAGTTTTCCCTTTTCTCTCCTTCCTTGCTCTCTCCCGCCGCTCCCTCTCCCCTGCGCCGCCGCCATACCCAATGGGGAGGACAAACTAGAGAAGTGAGTTCGGGAGGGGCAGCAACTTCTTCTCCGCAGAGGGAGGCTGCTTGGAGCAGGGAGGGAAGCCCGGGGCGAGGGCTTCCAGGCGAGGGCTCGGCGCCCAGGGCACGAGAGGGAGAGGAGCGGGGTGCAGACCTGCCCGGCCCCGGCCGCCCGCCTGGGCCGGCTCACTTGGTGATCTTGAAGATCCTCAGGAGGCGGATGCAGCGCAGCACGGAGATGCCCAGCGGCGACATGGCGCCCGACTCCACCAGCAGGACCTCCAGGAGCCCGCTGCACACCACGAAGCAGTCGAAGCGGTTGAAGATGGACATGAAGTACTGGCGCAGGCCCAGCCCGCACATCTTCACCAGCATCTCCACGGCGAACAGGGCCAGCAGCACGCGGTTGGCCACGTCTGCGGGGGCGGCACGGCCTCAGCCCCGCCCCTTCCCCTCCTGTCCCCTCCTGCCCCCTCCTCCCCCTCCTCCCCCTCCTGCCCCCTCCTGCCCCCTCCTGCCCCTTCCTGCCCCTCCTGCCCCTCCTCCCCCTCCTCCCCTCCTGCCCCCTCCTGCCCCTTCCTGCCCCTCCTGCCCCTCCTGCCCCCTNGCCCCCTCCTCCCCCTCCTCCCCCAAGCCTCCACCCGGGACACCCCAGCTGTGTCCAAGGCACCACGGATTTTTTTTTAATCATCAAAATCCAGTAAAACCTGGTGCATTTTGTCCACTGATTTCTAACTAGCCAAACCACACCACGTTTAACAGGAAGAGTGTTTCATTACTTCTGTCCTGGTGCAGGAGGGACCCCCCCCCAAATCCATA
>VSMD01004360.1:0-16472 GCA_008750895.1 Mirza zaza | reverse complement strand
CCTCCTCTGCCCTGCCCCCCCCCCCCCCCCATTTCAGGAAAGCCGCCATCAAGGATCCTTTTTCTTTCCTATACTGTGGATTTACCTCCGTCCTTTCAAACAGGCCCTCCCACTGCCATTCTTTTTTTTTCTTTTTGAGACAGAGTCTCGCTCTATTGCCCAGGCTAGAGTGAGTGCCGTGGCGTCAGCCTAGCTCACAGCAACCTCAAACTCCTGGGTTCAAGCGATCCTGCTGCCTCAGCCTCCCGAGTAGCTGGGACTACAGGCGTGCGCCACGGTGCCCGGCTAATTTTTTCTGCGTATTTTCAGTTGGCCAATTAATTTGTTTCTATTTTTAGTAGAGACGGGGTCTTGCTCTTGCTCAGGCTGGTTTCGAACTCCTGACCATGAGCAATCCGCCCGCCTCGGTCTCCCAGAGTGCTAGGATGACAGGCGTGAGCCACTGCTCCCGGCCTCATTGCCATTTTTAAAATGTATCATTGCCCTCCTTGTCTTGACTTTAAATTATCTGTTAATACCTGTCTTTTTCTCTGGCTAAGTAAGCGCCTTGAAGTCAGGAGCAGTGCGTTAGTTAGTGCTCTCTGCATCCTGAGTTCTTTTCCTGTGACTTACACATGGAGGCACTCAATACATAGTCGGCGAAAGACTGCCGTTTCTGTTAGTAGAATTTCCACTCGGACACTTAGAGCTCCAAATAAATGGTCATCTTATCTCCAGCGATCTATAAATTGGAATAATTTGCCGGGACACGTGGGCAGGCAGCTGGAGCTTGTCCCAGCGTGTTGCTGCCACTGCCCCTGGGAAGTCGCAGTGCCACGAGGAGGGTAGTCCGCGTGGCAGTCGCCGTGCCCGCGGGGGTCTCCATTTCCCCACTGCAGAAGGACAGGGTCAGACCCTACGACCTGGCACCCACGGCGGAGAATTTCCAGGACGTGACGTCACTGTCCGACCCGCCTCTTCTGGCGGTGCCATCGGCTGGTGGTGACGTGACGCCCCACCAGCCCTCTCCACTCACCTTGCAGGCGGGTCAGCCAGAGCGGCTGGTTGTGGTGCTCGGAGGCGATCGACAGGGTGTTGAGGGCGACCACGAGGATCACCAGCCAGTAGAAGACCTTGGACTTCACCACGTCGTGGCACTTCCAGCGGAGGATGCGGTTCCACTGCCTCCAGTGCCGGCTGCGGGGCGGGAGGGAGGGAGGCGCATGGCGCTGCTCTCTCTGCGTCCCGGCAAACTCCAGCCACGCTTAGTCTGGCCCCCCTCCCCGCTGCAGCCCCCTGGGAGAGGCCAAGGCCATGAGCTGCAGAGCCAGCCCGATTAAAACCCTGCCCCTCACGCGGAAATGTTCCGTCCTTCAAAGAAGAAAATACTGGGCCGGGCGCGGTGGCTCATGCCTGTAATCCTAGCACTTGGGGAGGCCGAGGTGGGCGGATTGCTTGAGGTCAGGAGTTCGAAACCAGCCTGAGCAAGAGCAAGCCCTGTCTCTACTAAAAATAGAAATTAATTGACCAACTAAAAATATATATACAAAAAAAATAAATCAACCGGGCACGGTGGCACATGCCTGTCGTCCCAGCTACTCGGGAGGCTGAGGCAGGAGGATTGCTTGAGCCCAGGAGTTTGAGGTTGCTGTGAGCTAGGCTGACGCCACGGCACTCTAGCCTGGGTGACAAAGTGAGACTCTATCCCAAAAAAAAAATAAAAAATAGGTAATTTCAAGTAAAAAATGCAAGCCATGAGATAATGTGTATATTATATTCATTTATTCAACAAATATTTGGAAATACCTCCTGTGTGCCGGGCACTATTCTAGTCTCTGCAGGGGCGGCAGTTGACATACATAACCCCCTTATGTACGTACGAAACAAAACAAAACAAAAGGTCTTAGCGCGTATTTAAGCGGGATGACAGCAGAGAGAAGATCTCACAGGCATACGAGTCTGTTACCATGGTTACCTCTAGGAAGGGCCATGGGGACCATTCTCTTTTCTTTGATGTGTTTCTCTATTGTTTGATTTTTCAAAATCATAATGATGTATTGTGATTTTGCAGAAGTGAGCCAACAAGCGCTCCTCTTAAGACAACGGCAGTCGAGAGCTTGGAGTGCCCCCGACTCCTGGGCCACGGCCAGCCTCCTTCCTGAAAAGCTCCCCTGTCTGTGTCACCTGTTGGCCACACGCGCACTGTCCCTCTCCCCCGCAGACGTTTCTAGCACTAGCTCCCCCACCCGGCTCCCCCTGGTCAGAGTGCTCCCTGGCCCCGACTGGCTTTGGGGGGACGTCAATAGGTCATCTGCTGGGGGCCTCTCTGACCGCAGGCTCCCCGGGGTCCGGTCACCCCAGGCGCCCTCAGAGCAGGAACGGGCCCTGTGCTCTCAGAAGGGCTGCCTTTCCGGCCGGGCGCGGTGGCTCACGCCTGTAATCCCAGCACTCTGGGAGGCCGAGGCAGGAGGATTGCTCGGGGTCAGGAATTTGAAACCAGCCTGAGCAAGAGCGAGACCCTGTCTCTACCATAAATAGAAAGAAATTAATTGGCTGACTAATATATATAGAAAAAATTAGCCGGGCGTGGTGGCGCATGCCTGTAGTCCCAGCTACTCGGGAGGCTGAGGCAGGAGGATCACTTGAGCCCAGGAGTTTGAGGTTGCTGTGAGCTAGGCTGATGCCATGGCACTCACTCTAGCCTGGGCAACAAAGCGAGACTCTGTCTCAAAAAAAAAAAAAAAAAAAAAGGCTGCCTTTCTGAGCGGTCAGGAAAGTGACTCCGAAGCCACTGAGGGGAAGGAAACTGGATTCTAACTCCACGTCCCGGGAGCCGGGCAGATACTCACATGAACTGGATGATTTTGCTCAGGCCCGCGATCTCATACAGGCTCTCTGTGTCCGAGCCGCCTTCGTCCAGAGACAGCCTCCCTGGGACGGGAGAGACACGGTCAGCCAGGCTTGGGGTCCCGGGCTGGGCCCACCTGGGCAGGGCACCCCGAGAAAGGCCCATTGGCCAGTGAGGGTGACCCCAAGGGGCTCTGGGTGGCCCCGGCCGCTGTGTGCTTTCCTGAGATCAGAGTCCCAGGAGCTGAAGATCCCACATCCGCGGAGCGGGGGCTCCGGGCGCCCCCAGATCCTACCGTTTTGAGCTAAAAGGCTTTAGGCAAGTCTCCCACCCTGTAAGGGCAAATGCGAGCCTCCCCAGTGGGCCTCCCGGGCCTGCTCAGTGGGGCCGTGCGCCCCGTGGAGCCACCTGCAAGGGGCGGCGCAGAGACTGGGGTGGGGGTGGGGCGGAGGCTGCCGCGGCCTCAGGCCAGACCTTCTCTCAGGTCCTCCACGTCCATGACCTCGCCCTGCGTGATCCAGCTCATGTAGCCCCGGAGGTCCTCCTCCAGCTGCTGCTTCTCCCGGAGCTTCTGGAAGGTGCCCCTGGACTTGGCCTTCTCCCGCTCCTTGGTGAATTCCCTGGAACGGGATGGGGGAGCGGGGAGGGAGGAGAAGAGCGAACAGGTGGGGAGACTGAGCTGCCCGGGGACACACACAGGCAGCCCCTTCTTCTGCCCGGGTGCTACCTGGGCCCAGGTGCCCCTCAGGGCGGCTGCGGAGTAACCCCTCTTGCTGCCCCTCACCCGTCCCCGGTCTCTGCCTCGTCGCTTTCTTCCCGTCCGTCTTATTTCTCCTGTCTCATCTCGGGGCTACCCTTGGACGTCAGGCGTTGACGACAAGACAGTCACAGTCCAAGGCCCTACCTGAATCAGCCACGGCTCCTCAAACCTGCCATTGTCCTGCCTTTAGGCTGCTCTAGAAATTTAGTTTTTCGAGCAGACCTAAGGCCTGGAAAGAACTCTCCTGGGCCTCAAACCCCAGGAGGCGGGGCTGGAAGGAAAGGATAGAGTCGGCAAGGGAGCCTGGGACCGGCAGAGGGCAGCCTCGGGCCACCGTGGCCAGGCAGGGCCCCAGTGGGGCAGGACGACGGCACAGTGGGGCTCTCAGGAGGGGGTGGGGGTGGGGGCCAGGGCCGTCCCCGAGGGAGCAGCTCACATTAATGACTGTTTCTATGCGCTGGACTCTGTTCTAAGCACTTTATACATATCAACTCGTTTAAGCCTCACGACAGCCCTGTGAAACAGGTACTGAAGTAATTTCTATGTGGAACATGTGGAAACTGAGGCATGGGGAGGTAGGTGAGGGCCACCCAGCTACCAAGCAGTAGTGCGGGGACTTAAACACGGGCAGTCCAGCTCCAGGGTCTTTGCGCTTAACCGGAAAGCTGTGCTGCCTCTGAGCACTGACCGCCCACTCCGGCACGCCCGGACCAGGGGCTGCAGTCCCTGGCCTCGCTCCGAAGGGGCCAATGCAGGACGGAAGGAAGCGAGAATGGGGAAGGGTCAGGAGAAGGGAGGAAAATGAAAAATGGAAGGGTTCCTGCCTCCTCTTTGTTTTGTTTTTTTTTTTTTTTGAGACAGAGTCTCGCTTTGTTGTCCAGGCTAGAGTGAGTGCCGTGGCATCAGCCTAGCTCACAGCAACCTCAAACTCCTGGGCTCAAGCAATCCTCCTGCCTCAGCCTCCCGAGTAGCTGGGACTACAGGCATGCGCCACCATGCCTGGCTAATTTTTTCTATGTATATTAGTTGTCCAATTAATTTCTTTGTATTTATAGTAGAGACAGGGCCTCGCTCTTGCTCAGGCTGGTTTCGAACTCCTGACCTCGAGCGATCCTCCCACCTCGGCCTCCCAGAGTGCTGGGATTACAGGCGTGAGCCACCTCGCCGGCCCCCGCCTCCTCTTCTGTCTCTAGCTTGCTAACCAGGAAACAGGTGCTGTTGGCCCAGGTGGGGGGAAGGGGACCCTCACCCACTGCCCTGCTCCACTCCCCCCCTCCTCCTCCCCCTGCCCTCCTTCCTCCTCCTCCTCCTCCTTTCCTTCTCCTCTCCCTTTCTCCCTCTCCCCTCCTCCTCTTCCTCCCTCTCCTCCCAGCTGCCTCTGGACGCCTTACCCGCTCAGGACACCCAGCACCAGGTTGAGGATGAAGAAGGACCCCAGCAGGATAAGGGTGACAAAGTAGATCCAGGGCCACTCATTTCCGATGGCGTCGTTGACCTGGTGGGGGCAGAGGGGTGAGGCCCACGCTCTGGCTGGAGGGCCCGGGTCTCCTTCCCCGAGTCTGCCCATCGGATTCTGGGGGGCAAGGGGAGAAGCCACCTGCGGCCACTGAGGGGATTTTCCCAGCCTGAGGACCCAGGGTCTGGGGGGGAAGGACCTCCCAAGGGGGACCTTGCCGACTGTCTGCCTGGCCCAGGGAAGAACTGACCCGTTTTCCCTCCAACCCAGGTTGTCTGCCCTCCGCCTCCCTGACTGGACACTCTCATGGGCTCTACGTCCGGTCGATTGCTTCGCAGCTAGGATTTTCCAAAATGACCGAGCTCTGTGACCCTGGTCACGTCACCTAACGTGTTTGGGCACCATTCCCATCTGCCTAATGGCAGTATTGGTGCATGCTCTCTCTGCTCACAGACGTGCAACAGAGGGGAAGCAACACGCGACAGCCCTCTGACGGCTTAATAGTTTGTTCCCCTCACATGAACTTACAGGAACTATTTATACTAATCCTTTACGTTTGCAAAGCATTTGACAGTTTTACAATTTCCCTTCCACGGACAGGGTCACTTTGTGATTGAGACTTCTGGTTCGGAGCCAGATGGATCAGAGTTTAATTCTTGGCTCCGCTGTTCACCAGATTCATAACCGTGGGCAAGGTACTTAGTCTCTCTGAGCCTCAGTTTCCTTGTCTGAAAAACGGAAGCGATGCCTTCCATCGCCGGAAGGTAAAACAGGAAATGCAACCTAGCTCTAACAACACCAAATAAATAACATGCTCCCGTGCAGTGCTGCCTACGTGCCGGGCACAGCGGCAGTCCGGTTAATCCTCCCACCGACGCTGTGATGTAGACAGTATTATTGTCCTTATTTTATAGATGAGGACACTGATAGCTAAGCGTATTCATAGGGAAAGCGGTCTGGCAGCGAGCGGCAAGGAGTCTGGGATTCTAGGGCCCATTCTGACCCTTCAGAGGAAAGTGAGGAGCTGAGACCGGAAGCCACGGAGGTCCTGGTTTCCGTTCTTCACCCGCCTCTCGGCCCTAACAGACCTTCTGCGCCATGGGGATGCCCCAGGGGATGCTGGGGCGCACGCCCGGGGACGAGGGTCCCCAGGGAGGAGAGAGAGGGCACTTCGGGCCAGTGGCTGGCCCTGCCCGCCCAGCCCCCGTGGACGAGGGGAGGCGGCCCGGCCCGGACCCACCCAGTACAGGACGTCGGTCCAGCCCTCCATGGTGATGCACTGGTACACGGTGAGCATGGAGAAGCCGAAGTTGTCGAAGTGCGTGATGCCGTGGTTGGGCCCCGGCCAGCCGCCGCGGCACTCGCTGCCGTTGATGGTGCAGCGCCGGCCGGAGCCCATCCTGGCGCAGGGCGACGGCTCCTCGTTCTCCACCGTGGCCACGATGTCTGTGGGCGGAAGGCGGAGGGAGCGTCAGACAGCAGCAGCAGGAGGAGGAGGAGGAGGAGGAGGAGGAGGATAGCAGCAGTAGCAGCAGGAGGAGGAGGAGGAGGAGGACAGCAGCAGCAGGAGGAAGAGGAGGAGGAAGAGGACAGCAGCAGCAGGAGGAAGGTGCTTAATAGCAGTTGAAAAGATGGAGCAATAGGTCTAAAGACACACTCGGCTGAAAACGCAAAAGCCTGCCCCACGTGGGGCAGACGGCGATAGATGACGAGAAATGCTTGGGGCCCGGCCTGGGCAGTGGGTGTCTACAGGCAGCGGGGGCCATGTCTGAGGCCCCAGGGCCTCACGGGTGGCGGGGGGCGTCTGCCTCTAGGGTTAGTTGTTCTGTGAAGTGCAACCTATGAAACAAGAGTGATGCAATGTCACTGGTACCCACAGAGCCTTAAATAAGGAGGCAGCTGCCAGGCTGGAGTGGGCCGGGGGCGGGGCGCACGTGTACTGCCTCGGGGGGTGACTGGGGAGGAATGGAGCTGCCCCCGTGGTGCTGGGCCGAGCTGTCCCAGACGCCCAGCTTAAGGGGCAGGGTCTGCTCTCCGGGGACGTTCCCACCAGACCGAGCCTACACTCCTCTTTGTCCCCTTGGATGGTGCCCTCTTCTCCGTAGAATCCTGCGTGTCTGATGCCATCCTGGGTCCCTTTACCTTAGGAGGTTTTGCTGCCTCCTTTTGTGTCCAGAGACTAGCTTAGCTCACGGGGCCGGCACGCCCTGCCTCACCCACCCTGGCCACGCGGGCTCCGTGCCCCGGACACGGGAGGGACAGGACACGGACCCCACGAGGTCGCCAGCCCTGGTTCCAGAGAGGCTGCTGGTCGGCAGTCACCACGACCTTGCGGGGACACCAGTGAGACCTCCAAATTTGGGGTGAAGGTGTGATAGGAAGTCCCCTCCCATCTGCCCTGGCAGTGCTCATCATGGGACGTAGGTCGTTACGGTGACGGGAAGGGCTGGCACGGGAGGGGTCCGGGAACGTAGCCACGGAGAGCTTTGCCAGAGTTTGCTCCTGCGAGTTGGGTTTGGGAGTAGCACTGATGTCCCCTTGCTGTTGGTGGCACAAGGAGGGGAGTGGAGCCTCCCCAGACTCTGCAGGCCTGGCGGGGGGGAACGAGTCTGGTGAGTTAGAACAGCCAGGGGAGGGCCTGTCCCAACCGAGGCCGCCTCTGTCCTACGCCATGCACGCATGGTCCCCTGAGGACCCCAGTGTGAGTGACGCCCGGGCTGAGGCTGGGGCCAGGTCCCCGCACGCCGGGTCAGTGCAGAGGAGCAAGTCTCGGCCCTGCGGGGCAACCGCCTGGACGGAACCATTTTCATGCTACTACTGAGACGTTATTTGTCCGTTTGCCTGTTGTTCTCTCCACAAATGTAGAGTGGGATTTTCCAGAGGCTGCCTGGTGTGTGATGTCACAACTGACGGCATGCAGAAGTAGACGTGAGGTACGTTTTCCCGCTTTCAAATTTTAAAAATTTTAAAGAAAAATAAAATAAAATAGAAATAATATTAAATAAAACAAAAAAAAAGAAGTAGGTGTGAGAATCCAGCAGACTTATCGAGCCAGGCATTAAAGAGATGTATATCCTGTGAGGGTTATTGCTTTAAAAAGTTTAAAATGTAATATATTAAAAGAAAATAAATTAAAATTTAAAAAAGTTAAAAAAAATAAAAAAATAAAGAGATGTATAAAAAAATCTAAGATGTGGCCGGGCGTTGGTGGCTCACGCCTGTCATCCCAGCACTCTGGGAGGCCGAGGCGGGCGGATCACTCAAGGTCAGGAGTTTGAAACCAGCCTGAGCAAGAGCGAGACCCCGTCTCTACCAAAAATAGAAAGAAATTAATTGGCCAACTAATACATATAGAAAAAAATTAGCCGGGCATGGTGGCGCATGCCTGTAGTCCCAGCTACTCGGGAGGCTGAGGCAGCAGGATCGCTTGAGCCCAGGAGTCTGAGGTTGCTGTGAGCTAGGCTGATGCCACGGCACTCACTCTAGCCTGGGCAACAAAGTGAGACTCTGTCTCAAAAAAAAAAAAAAAAAATCTAAGATAGTGTCACCACTCTTCTCAGTGCGTATTTTTGGTTTTGGAAAATATAGTTATTTTTCATAAACACATATTACTTATGTTTGCATGGCATGGGTTTATTGCTGTTCTTTGAAAATAAATTAATACATTAATATCACGACGTTTTTCTCAGTTTGCATTTGTAATACCACGACTATCAGCCGATCGAACCTGCATAAACAAAAGGTCTTTTCAGGCCTCAATAATTTGTTAAGACTGAAAAGGGATCCTGAGGCCCAAAAGTTTGAGAACTGCTGGTTGACGGAGTTCGGCTCACATTTATCCGGGCCTCGATGCAGGTTCTCTCTGACAGCTGAACAAACGGCTCAGACCGACGACGCTAAAGCTACGGCCGCAAGGGGACGTGTCCACACGAACGGAAACCCCTGTCTCCATCCACCCCGGGCCCAGGAGGCCTGGAAGACGCCACATCGTAGGGGGGTGAGGGGAGGGCGTTCCGGAACAAGCCGAGGCCCCGGCCCCTGCTCGCTCCCCTCGCTGGCTGACCCTGGCAGAGCTGTCCTCCCTCCGACTGCCCCCGCGTCCAGGAGGAGCCCACTCGCTCCCAGGGTCCACAGGTGCGGGAGGCAATGGCCCAGCCCCGGGGCTCCCTCCCCGGCGGGAAGTGGCGCCCCCTTCTGAGTTCTCCTGGGAAGGCCCCCACCCCCACCCGCCGCCAGGGGCTCACCTGTGCCGGTGAAGTAGCAGGTCTTGTGCATCTTGCCCTTGAAGAGCTCCAGCCCGATGATGGCGTAGATGATGACCATGAAGAGGACCAGCAGGGCGATGTGGAACAGGGGGAGCATGGCCTTGAAGATGGAGTTGAGGACCACCTGCAGGCCTGCCGCAGGCAGGGGGGAGAGGGGTCACCCCGTCGTCCCTCCTGGTCTCAGGGCTCTCCCTCTCTCTGTAAGCCCTGGGAAGCCCCTGGAATGCCCAGGCCGGAGGGGGACCCGGGACCGGGGAGGCGGGGAGGGAGGGCTCTGCAGAGGCGCGGCCACGCACTGGGCACGCCGGACACCAGCCGCAGGGGTCGGAGCACGCGGAAGGCTCGCAGGGCCTTGACGTCCAGGCCGGCTCCTTTGCGGCTCAGGGGGGCCGTGTTGCTCTGGATGACGTTGACCTGCTCCAGAATCACCGTGAAGACCCTGGAGCGGGGAATGGGGGAGGAGAAGGGGCCCGTGTTTGCGCATAAGCTGCCGTCCCAGTGGCCTGGGGCCCCGCCCGGGCTCAGGGACTGCGGAAAGGCGCAGGGGAGGGATGGCGAATAGGGTCCCCCACCGCTAACTCCGACAATGCGGCTCGGGGTTGCCCGTCTAGAGAGTTTTATTTAAAGAGACTGTGAGGGGCCGGTGCGAGGTGGCTCACGCCTGTCATCCCAGCACTCTGGGAGGCCGAGGCGGGTGGATCGCTCGAGCTCAGGAGTTCGAAACCAGCCTGAGCAAGAGCGAGACCCCGTCTCTACTATAAATAGAAAGAAATTAATTGGCCAACCAAAAATATATAGAAAAAATTAGCCGGGCATGGTGGCACATGTCTGTAGTCCCAGCTACTCTGGAGGTTGAGGCAGGAGGATTGCTTGAGCCCAGGAGTTGGAGGTTGCTGTGAGCTAGGCTGACGCCACGGCACTCACTCTAGCCTGGGCAACAGAGTGAGACTCTGTCTCAAAAATAAATAAATAAATAAAGAGACCATGAGATCCAGTTCAGACTCGGTGAAAAGAATACTGCAGTCCGTCTGTGACGGGTGCTGGGCAGGGTGCAAGGACGTTTGCCACAGGTTCAGTCCCTGGTGGGCAGAGAGTGGCCTATCAGCCCCTCAGTCGATAGTGACCCAGAGAAGAAACTCCAGAGCAAGTTCTCCCCCTGGGCTTTGCCACGTGTGGCACTTTTTTTTAAAGACAGGGTCTTGCTCTGCCGCCCAGGCTGGAGTGCAGTGGCACGATCGTAGTTCACTGCAGCCTCCAACTCCTGGGCACAAGGGGTGCTCCTGCCTCAGCCTCCCGGCCTCCGGAGTCGCTGGGACTACAGGTGCGTGCCACCACACCTAGCTAATTTTTTTTTTTTTAAGAGATGAGGCCTCACTACATGGCCCTGCCTGGTCTCGAACTCCTGGCCTCAAGCGATCCTCCTGCGTCGGCCTCCCAAAGTGCTGGGATTACAGGTGTGAGCCACCGTGCTGGCCTGCACTTTCTGATAACGCCCTTTTATTTTCTTTCCTGCTCACCCCCTCTTCCTCCCTCGGTTTACTCAAATTTCCACTATCCTTTGAAGTCCAACGCAAATTCCTTCCTCTATGACCCCTTCTTCTGACAACAGGGCCCCTGGGACACACTGCGTGTGAAACAACGACGCTCTGTGAGGCGCTGTTTTCTGACACTCTGTCGCTCTGTCTGCATCTGTCTTGGCTTCCAGCCAGGGCAGTTCACAAAGTGCAGAGGCCGATTCACAGAGTGCCTCTGTTTCCCCACTGTGCCGAAAGCAGCCCTGGCTGGTTCGCAGGTCACCGACATAATACTCATTGAATTGAAGGACAGCACACTGGTAAGGAGTGCAGCCTTTGCAGCCAAAACACACTTAGTCTGAATCCCGGCACCGCCCCCAGCTAGCTGTGTGACCTTGGGCAAGTTGCTTGACTTTTCTGTTCCTTAGCTCTCTTATCCATCAAATGGGGGAAACAAGAGGATTGCTGGGAGAATTAATGAGATTTTATCTGTAAGCACGCATTAAGTGCTTGATAAATGCTGCTGTTATAATTAGTTGGTCCTTACTAAAGGGCATGTTATGGGCTGAACTGTGACCCCTCAAAATTCACATGTTGAAGCCTGAACCCCCAAGTCCCTCAGAATGTGACTGTGTTTGGAGATAGGGCCTTTAAAGAGGTGATTAAGTTAAATGAGGTCACTGTGGGGGACCCTAACCCAATTCGCCTGGTGTGCTCATAAGAAGAGGAAATTTGGGCTGGGCATGGTGGGGTGGCTCATGCCTGTAATCCTAGCACTCTGGGAAGCCAAGGTGGGAGGACGTTGGAGCTCAGGAGTTCGAGACCAGCCTGAGCAAGAGCGAGACCCCGTCTCTACTAAAAATAGAAAGAAATTAGCTGGACAACTAAAAATATATTGAAAAAATTAGCCAGGCATGGTGGCGCATGCCTGTAGTCCCAGCTATTTGGGAGGCTGAGGCAGGAGGATTGCCTGAGCCCAGGAGTTGGAGGTTGCTGTGAGCTAGGCTGATGCCACGGCACTCACTCTAGCCTGGGCAACAGAGTGAGACTCTGTCTCGATAAATAAATAAATGAATGAATGAATGAAAGAAATTGTCTGGACAACTAAAAATATATAGAAAAAATCAGCCGGGCATGGTGGCGCATGCCTGTAGTCCCAGCTACTCGGGAGGCTGAAGCAGGAGGATTGCTTGAGCCCAGGAGTTTGAGGTTGCTGTGAGCCAGGATGACGCCACAGCACCCACTCTAGCCCAGGCAACAGAGTGAGACTCTGCCTCAAAAAAAGAAGAGGAGGAAATCTGGACACACACAGGGGGTGCCGGGGTGCAGGGGCACAGAGGAAAGGCCGAGGGAGGACACAGGGAGCAGGCACCGTCCGCAGGCCAGGAGACAGTCCTCAGGAGAGACCGAGGCTGCCGGCACCTCGACCCCGGACTTGCAGCCTCTAGAACCGTGAGAACATGAGTTTCTGCTGCTGAAGCCTCCCGGTCTGCGGGACGCCGTCGCGGCAGCCCTGGTGAACGCACGCAGGTCGCTCACTGTCCGTTTTTGTGAGCCCAAAGTGCAGGCACTCAATACAGGTCCGTGGGATGAATGAATAAATGACAAAAGTCGAGAAACTCGTGAACGCCCGGACGCTGCTGGCCGCTGGAGCCACACACATCATTTCCAATTTTGTGCGATGTTAGGAGGAGAAAGGGAGTTGGGGCACCCAGCCGGGGAGGGGTTTGCGACCTGCAGACGGGCAGCGGGGCGACATTCACCCTCCCCCGCGGGCTTGGCCGGGTGGGGCTGCTCCCCGCAGAGGCCAGCTCAGTGCTGGGGTCCCTGCCCACCTTGGGGACGCAGGGTGCTGGCAGGGCATGGGGGCCTCCGAGGGGGCCTGCCCTCCCACCCCCTGCCCCCAGCCTCACCCCAGGAAGACGATGGTAAAGTCCAGCACATTCCAGCCGCTGCGCAGGTAGGCGTCCTGGTGGAACAGGAAGCCGTAGGCGATGATCTTCATGGCTGCCTCGATGGAGAAGACGATGAGGAAGAAATACTCCAGCTTCTCCTGCGGGCACAAGCGTGGTCACGCCGCTCCTCTGTGCTCTCTGGACGCACCCGGGACCCGGCCTCGCTCTCTCCCCTCCGGCTACGCTGGATTCCCTGCTGCTCCCCCCACACACCTCCTCAGGACCTTTGCACTGGCTGATCCCTCTGCCTGGAAAACCACTCTACCTACATCACCACCCCTCACCTTCTGCAGGTCTTTGCTCAAAAGCCGTCCCCCACTGAGGCCTCCCCTGGCCACCAAGTGCAATCTGAGCCGCCTCCAGCATTTAATTTTGGTCTTCTTAGCACTCAACCCTCACCCAAATGACATATGTATGTTCTTATTTTGTTCATTATCCATCTTCCCCACTAGACCATAAACCCCATGAACCGCAGGAACTTTTCTCCCATTCTCTTCATCACTCTACTTGCAGGGCCTAGAACTGGATAGTGAGTGGTGGCCCAAAGAGAGGGATTATCCGGGTTGGGGGGTCTTTCTTCTCCCACCATCCAATGGACTGACGGGTGCAGGTGGGGTGGGTTTCTCGGAACTCCGGGCCTCCTCTTGCTGATCCGGGCTGCCCCTTCGTTCATTTTCCTGCCACCTCCCCCAACCCCACCACTGGCCCCAGCAGCCGCTTACAGGCACAGGCACCACCGTGCAGGGAATGCGGGGTGCACGGTGGGGGGCCCCGCAGGTAAGAGGCCAGGCGCCAGCTCAGCCCCGCCCTGCAGGAGGCCCTTCCCCGGGAGCCTGGCCCTCCGGGTCACCCTACCTCTCGCCCGTCAACCTGCCCCCTCCTCGGGGCCCAGGCAGGAGCTATTTCTAACTGCGGAGGCAGGTCCCTTCCCTCAGGACTCCAGGCTGAAACTGCTCTTCTTGCAGCATCCGAACCTGGCTGGGCGGCTGCCAAGAGCTTTGGCCCCCTTGTCTGGGCCTCCCCAAAGGAGCACAGTCTCTGGAGGGGTGTCGACCCCGCCTGCCGCCTGGGTCCGGCTGCAGCACTGCACGGCTCCAGTGTGTGTGTGTGTGTGTGCGCGCACGCGCGCATGTGCGTGTGTGTGTGTGTGCATGTGCATGTGTGTGTGCCTGTGTGTGCGCTTGTGTGCATACATGCACGCATGTGTGTATGTGCATATGTGCGTGTGCATGTGCCTGTGTGTACATGTGTGTGCATGTGCGTGTGCATGTGTATGCGTGTGTGTGTGCACGTGTGTATCTTCACTGGTGCCCCCTGGAATTACACAACAAGGGGGCCCACAATCCAGCCCCCAATCATCATTGGCCACCAACACCCGCCCCAGGAAAGCATGTCCTGTGACCAGGCCCCTTCCCCATCACAATGCCGTGCAGGTATAACTCACTTCACCGATTCACAGCGTCTTTACTCCAGGCGGAGCCCGACTGGGGAACTGGCCACCACATTCAATGATCCAAAAGAGAATTTATTTTTACTTCCAAGCTGGTAGGTGTGGGCGGCAAGGAAAAAGCTTTCCACATGGCTCGTTAATATGAATATGGCCCCAGAAATCCCCAAACTTGTCATTCAGAGAATTTTCCTGAAAGCATAATCTCCCCTTCCACACGGAGGGGGAAGCTGAGCCTACGCGGACTAGACTTGCTTTCCCTGATCTTACCCCTCATTCCTTCCACTGATTTGTGATCCCAACCATTCTCCTTCTTCCAGGAAATGACAAAGCGAGTACTACGATGCAAAGCCACGCCATGCTGTGGAAGGGCAGAGACTGTGCCTAGCACGGGTGGGAATGGCGGGCGGCCTGCTCCGCGGACCGGAGCTGCAAGCGGAGTTCTGGGCCCTCTCCCCGTGAGGGAAGTGGGGTGGAGGCAACCATGGAGGGGCTGCTAGGAATCGAGGGGGAGGTGGTCTCCGCTCCCTGGCAGGGCAGGCTTCCTGGGCGCCGGGCGCCCGCTGAGGGAAGGCGCCGGGCGGAGAGTGAGGTCAAGTCAGCATTTAAACTCGCAGGTCCCTGCGACCCCACGGAGACAGACAGGAGAAGCGGGCTTGGGAGCAAACAGGACCCAAAATAGACGCGGCGCTCACAGGCCAGGCGGCCAGCCATGGACGCCGGAGCGCTGCCCGCACCTGCCGCTGCCTGTCCGCCCGCTGCCTGGCTCGGAGAGCCGTGTCGGGGCTGTGGGCCTCAGACGGGCTCACCCAGGTCCCACCGCCTGCTGTCCGCAAGCCGCAGCGCTCTCCTCCACCCTCCCTGAAGCCCCTTCCCGAGTGCCCGGGATGACAGGTCGCTCCCGCAGGACCCCTGCGTGTGCCTAGCACGGGCCCTTGCCCAGGGGGACGTGAGAGGGACGTGCCCGTTCTTGTGCCGTGGGAGCGGTGCCGTCAGCGTCACGCTGGGTGGGGCCACAGCCCTGCAGCCTGCGCTGGGTCTCTCGAGGAGGACCGAGGGGCCGCCAACCCGCAGATCGTGCTAAGCTCTGGACTTACTGCCTTGTGCAAGGCCTGGCTGTTTCTCCAAGACCAGGGTCATCGACTGTCCCTAAAACATGTCCTTCAGCAGCCCCTCAGAGTCTGCCGTGGCCAGGGCGGGGCAGCAGCTGTACGGCGTGCTGGCTTTCGCCGGCACGGCTCTGGGCAGGTTTCTGAGCCTCCGAGAGCCTCAGTTTCCTCATCTGTAACGCTGAGAGAATGCTAACTGTTACCATCTTTAAGAATTGGCTTGAGGACGAAATGGCACCTTGCAAGTGTCCAGCACCGCCTGGCACTTAGCGAATGCGCAGTAACGCACAGCTGCTCCTGTCAGACACCCGGGCCCCCGGCGAAGGTCTGTTTCCCACCGTACCGTGTCCTGCCGGTTCCCCCCGCGTCCTGTTCATTCTCACGGCTCACCCGGGCTTCACTCTGTCCTACCCCAAACTCGACATGTGCCACAAGGACCTCCTCCTCCCTGCGAACCTGCTCGTCCTCACCCGTCCCTGTCCCAGCCAGCGGCACTCGGTCGCCCACCGGACACCCCAGGGGCCTTTCCAGACTCTTCCCTCTCGCTTTCCCCGGTCCCACCACGCTCAGGCCAGGCCTTCTCACCCTCGTGTCTCCAGTCCATCTCCCCATCCTTCAGTACCACCTCTGCCCCGCTACACCCGCAGTGATCCCTACACGTCCTCCTTCCTCCACACACTGCCTCCTTCCTCCACACACTGCCTCCTTCCTCCACATACTCCCTCCTTCCTCCACACACTGCCTCCTTCCTCCACACACTGCCTCCTTCCTCCATATACTTCCTCCTTCCCCTACACTTCCTCCTTCCTCCACACACTGCCTCCTTCCTCCATATACTTCCCCGTATACTTCCTCCTTCCTCCACACACTCCCTCCTTCTTCCACATACTTCCTCCTTCCTCCACACACTGCCCCCTCTTCCATATACTTCTTCCTTCCCCATATACTTCCTCCTTCCTCCATACACTTCCTCCTTCCCTGTACACTTTCTCCTTCCTCAATACACTCCCTCCTTCCTCCATACACTGCGTCCTCCCTCCGTATACTTCCTCCTTCCCCATACACTTCCTCCTTTCTCCACTCACTTCCTCCTTCCCTGTATACTTCCTCCTTCCTCAATACACTCCCTCCTTCCTCCA
>VSMD01004359.1:0-116780 GCA_008750895.1 Mirza zaza | reverse complement strand
AGAAGAAACAGTTAACCCTTCAATAGAAGGGTGGTAGAAGAAAGCTTTTCTTCCCGAGGTAGACATCACAAGGTTCTTACCATCACATACAGTTATTTTTGGCTGTCTCTTCTAACCCAGATGTTAAAATAATTAATTATCCAATTTAATATTATTTGTTAATGCCCCAATTTTTTATTTTTCCAATTTATTTTCACTACAGCTTTCTTATTCTACTTCTCTACATTTAAAAGAAAATCTTAAGAGCTGGCAATTATATGAGTTTGTAAGGCTACCATAACAAAGTATCACGTACTAGGTGGCTTAAATAACAGAAATATATTTTCTCATAGTTCTGTATGCTAGAAGTCCAAGATCAAGATACCAGCAGAATTTATCTGTTTTGAGAATTTTCTTCTTGGCTTGTAGATGGCTATCTTTCCCCCTGTGCCTTCAGCTCATCTGTTCTCTGCATGCCTGAGTCCTAACTTCCTCTTCCTATAAGGACACTCAAATGACTGCATTTAACCTTAATTATTAATACCTCTTTTCAAGAACCTGCCTCCAAATACAGTCATAATCTGAGGTCCTGGAAGTTAGGATTTCAGTATATGAATTTTCAGAGGACACAATTCACCCCATAACAACTATATAGAGACTAGAATAGAGAAGGATATTGTGATAAGTTCCACAATGTGACCATCTGTAGGCCAGCAAGGAGGGATGTTATCTTTTATAGCCTGAAATTTCACTCTTCTGAAATAGAAATCCACACTCTTTAAATTTGGTAACTACAAATACTCTACACTCTGGAGTTGTAGTAAAACGTCATATTAAAACATAGCTTTTTAATTTTTTTAAATTCTTAATTTTTTATAAGTTTAACTTAAGATCTACGAAAGAACCAAACAGTCACTCAGGATTCGTATAATGATAGCTAATTACAAAGCTCATTGAGAAAATATATCACCATAGCTATTGAGGAATTTATACCAATTTTCTTCTTTTATAGTCAACACAGGTACCCAAAGGTCCTACTCAACCCCTACGGTCCCTGAATATCAACCATAATGAATTCCAGGAGAAAAATAATCCATTCAGAAAAAATACATACTTAATCATAGGATTTTAAAATGAAAGTTAAATTCTTTATGATAAGTAGCTAATGGGATTTAGTTAAGAATCTGTTTACAATAATAACTGAACTTCTATGAATATAAAATAGATTTCTTAACTTTTACTAATTTATTTTAAATTGAAAAATTATTTGGGCATTGAAGGAGTTGGGAGGCTTATCTTCCTTTTTCAGACTCTGAGTAAAAAGGAAGAAAATGTGGAGATTGATTTTTATTGCGAAGCCCTTTACATTTCTCAAGTTGACTTGCTTTGTAAAATAACTCATAATCACAGAATCAAATTTTAAAGTGATCAGGTTCTTTGACATCATCTAATTCAACCACATAATTTATAGATGTAAATAAGACCCAAGAAAGGCAAAATGACTTAAACCACACATTGAATAATTTAACAGAAATATTTAAAACTTAGAAATTGACCTGCTTTCTTTGTTATACTGATTCTTCAACTCACTTTTTTATAGACTACACAAGGTACTTGTTTTCATTCTCTAAAATAATGTAAAGTCTATCACTTTGTTTAGTCAAAGCAAAAAGAATTAACTCCACAAACACACACACTTAATGCATTGATTTCTGGATGAGTCATCTGGAAATTACCTTCTCTTGTATCTGCTTCAATTAGCTTTGACAAATGTAAAAACAAAAACCAAAATAAATCTCTGGCATAGCCTGAAACAAAAATAGTATTAATAACCTAAAAATAAATTATTGTTTTAAAATGATTTGCAAAAGTAGGGCATCAGCAATGAGTGGGAGGCATTTAATAGATTTCAAGTGGGGATGTGACGTTAGGGCAACAACACGGATTTGTGGTCCACACTGGAGCATGTTGGAGGGCATGGGTGTTGGGATAATTATTGGGTTGGGACAACAGGTAGAAAACCAGGCTTTTCTGTTAAACTTGAACATATGACCACTGTATACTTTAGGAAGATTAACCCAGCAGAGATCAATGGGACAGAGATCATGGGATCCATGATTTATGAATACTCTAGCAGAAGAGAGTGGAACCCATGCACAGGTGGGAGCAGCCCTTCTTTGGGGAATGTGGCAGGAGGAGCCCACATCAAGGTGGACACCTGAGCCCTGGCTTCTCCAATCCCTTGTAACTCACTGCGTGGCCTTCTGAGGCCAGCTGTCTAGACCACGGCTGCCCTTCTGACAAATATGCACTGTCCTATGGGGCTTCTTCCATTTCTACATCATATGGTATGAATGCATTTCCAAACACTAATAGTATGTTTTATAATGAGAAACAAAAAGATGAACGTTTTGACATGGTGAGACACACCATACTGGTACGTGGAGTTACTCCATCCTGTCTTTTAGAGATTCTCCACATGCTTCAGTCATGCCATCCCACTGTGTGCCCTGGGCAGGAAAGGACAACAGAGAGGGAAGATCTGTGTTGTTAGAAACTCATGGAGAAACCGGAAGCAATCCCCGCTGGCTGGAGAGGTCACCTATGGGCAAAGTCCAGCACATTCCGATGATAGGTAGGTCGGAGTATTAGAAATCGAGTTTTCTGACAGTGCTAAGTAGTCAGGCTTCCTGATTAGAGTTAAACTGCAAACTAGTTCTAATCAAATTCTCCCTAACTACAGGTACTTTTGCCCCAAGATTTGTTTTTCTTTTACATTTCTGAAGAAGTTATCATGAATTGAACTTCCAGACTTTCAAATATCATTTTCAGAAAGAGCTCCCGCTTACTCCTTATAATCACAGGTTATATAGATTTCCAGCAGTGAAGCACCCCAGAAGCAGTTCAGGGTAGGTATTTTTGCCAGTGGTTAGAATTTAACACCTGAGTCTGACTGGGCAAATAAACATTACAACACAATCCACTCCAAATCCACAGGTTGTCTTAAGCTGAAAATCGTGCAGCTTCCCAGAGACGCTCAAGGCAAAGACTGAGCTAGTAGGTTGGCGGGGCTCTGCCCGTCACTGCGCCTTCCCCTGTGACCACAGACCGGGATCTGGCAGTGGAGACAACACGGTCTTTCCAGGTCTGTCAGCAGCAGGGGGCACATCTGTGCTGGAAATTACTCACATGCTCCTGAGGGCTGGATAATTTATTATTTTCCTTTTCTTCCAAATAAGTGGAAATATGTGCATGGAAGTGATCTAACCTCTTGCCTGCTTCCTGTGGAGACCTGCACTGGGCATTTTTCTTTAGATTTCCTCCATTGCCTTTCTCGGTGTGATACCAAATTGTGAAGCTCTCTTCTGGGTCAAGTGTTTTGTTTACGCTGATCAGTCTTCACATTTAAGTGGAATAAGAAGAGCTCCTGAATTTTTTAAGAATATATTTCCAGTTGTAAATCTCTCCATGTCTGCCCATGGACCTCTGATGGCCAATGATGGCTTTTTCCAGAGCCCCCTCCTCATGCTCAGCCTGGATTTACCCCTCCCCCACCTTCAGCTGACACCACGACCATGGGCCATGGCTGTGTATTTCCCACTGTGCAGCCTGGTTTCTTGGACTCAGTCTTCAGCACCTATTAGTGCCCCATCCTCTCCCCCTAGCCAGAACACAAACAATCACAACTTGATAAATTATGATTTAAGAGTAATTTGTCCCAAGTGGCCAGTTCCCAATGGTGACCCTATTCCCCTGAGTTTCCCTTTTAAGAGAAAGCTCGGACACCACACACAAGTCAGGACTCATACTCTGCTATGTTGCCGGTGCCTGGACAGTTCCTGATGCATAGCAGGGACTCAGCGTGTAGAATCTAATTACAGCGCGGCTTGTAAGCTTGTGTAGGCGTGTTCCTTTTTGTAGCCACGTGTCCTTTAGAATTCAAGTAGACACCTTTTTAAAAAGTTCCCTTGCATTAAGTATATCATTTTGTCCATCCTGGATTTCTGAAAACTACTGGCTATTATTTTCACCCAAAAAAACATTCAAACCCCAGTCATGCTCCTGACGTGGAACTCAGCGGAAGGAATTGTTCTACCTTGATATTAAACCACTGTCGTTGATTTAACTGTGCAGAAATATTTTCTTGCCAGCGGTCTTCCTGTAGTCATCATCATGTGAAGTTACTAAACTTAACAAAAAGGATATGTATCACTGTTTCCATGTCACAAACATCTATGTAATTGCATATACTAAAGCAGGATGGTGTGTACCTATTTTTTGGATAGCTCATGCAGGTGGGTATATTTGAATGTTGAACTTCAGGATTGCCTGTGGGAGATTCCTGTGCTTCCAAGCTTTCAGACTCCTCCATGGGCTGCCTTCCCACTTAATCAAGCAATGGCCACGGTGGTTAAGACTGCAGGTCTGAGACCTGACAGACCAGGATCAGAATCCTAATTGCTTTAGCCACCTAAAATGTATTTCCTCCCACAGAAAAAGAGGAGACCAACAATAGAATTAACTTCATAGGGCTGTTAGGTGGACTAAATTTGTTAGGGTACACATAAAGATTTTGGCATAGAGCTTTATACAGTAAGGAAAATTCAAGCATTAAGTTAAATGGAAGGACAAAATATGAGAAAAGACAAATTTAAAATAACTTATTTTGCATAAATGAAGAAATGTTAACACGGCCATTTCAAGCACAGTATCTTGGTGTTATTTTATCAGCAAATCTGTCCTGACTTTTTCCCCTCGTGTCATAAATGTCAGATGCCATGTACATTTGCAACATACACATTCCCAGAATTTCTTTGGAAACAAAAAATATTTTGTTGACTAGGTCAGCAAATAGAACTCTAGTCTATTTTGCTGTGTTATTTATTTCATTAAAGTTTAAATATATATCAGTAATGAAATCAAACAATAATGATCCTTTTTTTATTTTACGTGGAAAATAAGAGGAAAGTATTTAAATTGAAGTTTATTTCCGACCTCTTTATTTTTTTCTAGGTCTTTCTCACTACAAATAATATCAAGAAGGGGAATAAACATGTGCCATTGAATAATCATCAATAAACCTATTTAATATTAAAAAGTGTAATACATGAAATACAGATTTGAACATGTTAATATGAATACCACAATTATGGATTTTATTTGCATCATTATTTTATCTGCCTTCGATTTGTTCAGTGAGAACTGTTATACTGCTAGTTATAATTCAGCTTCCACTATATTTTTCTTTTATAATGCCTATCAAAACTGAAGTAAAATAATAAATTGTAACAGTGTTAGTTTAATACCTTTTTCTCTCTCCCCACCCTAAACTCCAAGGGGCAGATTGATCTTGTTTATGTTGTATTTCCATTGTTTGGCACAGTTCTTGATTTCTAGTAAGCGTGGAACAAATCTCTCTCAAGTAAATGATAAAGTAAAATGTAAATATGAAAACATTATATCTGCATACCCTTTCTATCTTTGCTAATAGAAGAGAAACACAAATTGATGCTTGGGCAAAGTGAAAAGAAATTGCAAAAGTATCTCTAAATTTACAACTTATAAGCCTAAACAAAATTATGATCCTCACAATTATTAACTGTACTACTGGCAGCAGTAGTTCAAATGGTCAGATGCAAAGATAAGATGGGGCATGGGCTTTACACCCTCCTCTGCATACTTCCCTATAATCATAGGAACTTTCTGCTGTAAGATAGTATTCTGTTCTGACAGATCTTTAAGGTGTGTATGTTAGTGTTCTTGGGCTGCCATTACAAAGTACCACATACTGAGTGGTTTAAACAATGGAAATTTATCTTTTCACAGTTCTGGAGGCTAGAAGTCCAAGATTGAGATGTCTACAGGGTTGGTTTCTTCTGAGGCCTCTTTCCTTTGCTTGTAGATGGTCATTTTCTCCCTGGTTTTTCATACTGTCTTCCCTCTGTCTGTGTGCCTGCATCCTAATCTCTTCTTTTTTTAATAAGAATACCAGTTGTATTGGATTCGAGCCTACCCTAAGACTTCATTTCAACTCAATTACCTCTTTAGAAACTCTGTCTCCAAATACAGTCACATTCTGAGGTACTCTAGGGGTTAGGACTTCAACATATGAATTAATTTGGGGGGAAGGATGCAATTCAACCTATAACAATGTTCCATAAAAATTTTTTTCCATGGCCAGATTGGTTTGTGAAATGCTTGGTGATACCAAATTTAATAGATTCCTTTAATATGCTACTGTGCATTAGGAATCTCCAAGAAAAAAAGCTGTAGGATTCTGGCTTTGCCAAAAACAAAAACATAAACAAAACAAAACTTTCCCCACCCCAGTAACATACACCTATAACACCCTGGCAGAGTTTTCTTGGAGCGCTTGCTGGGTAAGTCCCAGTAATTGCCCAGTGCTGTGTCAACAGCCCTGCATCTCAGAAGTGCTGTTTGAGGGCCGCTGCCTGGCCTTTGCCTGACCTTTAGCAACTCCGATAGTGAGTCCCTCTAGGTGAGCAATGGTTTCTGACTCCATATCATGCCCCAAATGCACTCTTAATCTGACACGGGACTTTTCCTTAGATATTTAATAATTCTTTATTAAATCATGGCTTTACATTTTTGCGTTTTACCAACCAGTTGGTACCAGGTTTTCCACCAACTTTCTCACTCTCATTTTGGAGGTACCATTGGAATCTTTCTCTGTAACTATTGGCATTTGATAACATGTTTTGCAGCTAACACTATCATTGTTTGAAAGGAATGAAGAAAGGAAGTGATGCAATGGGATGCCTCTGGGAGGCAAGGGAACATAAATTTACAACTTTGAATAGGATTTCAATGCAAAATAGCTGTCCAACCTCCATGGAAACAGAATTCTTTATGGACTCATTATACAGGCAAACTTGCTAAGCTCTTTGGGACGTTAGGGCCTTTGATAATGATGTTAGCAACTTGCCCTGAACTATTGCGTATTTACAGTGGGGTCCTTAGCAGAGTGGGGACCTTGTGAATTAATCCCTATTTAATGAGAAATATTTAAAGGTGGTGAGAGTTGTCTGCTGCTGATGGGAAAACTCTGCCTTGATAGATTATTTTTGGAACATTAAAGTCTATTCAATCAAGATACTTGACTATTTAGGACAGGACAATTTTGTGAGAGATTGAAATAAAATACAGGATTTATACTCAATTATTTTCATCACCTATAAAATGTCCTGCATTTGCTTTAAGAGTTTCAAATTTTTACACTTTCTTGCTTTCATCAGACCTTAGTAGCCTGCACTAAATCAAATGGCTAGATATTGAGTTTTGGCTGAAGGGTGTTTTTAGTAGGGTGACAGCCAATGGCTGTATTTGAGAAAATTTATTTTAGATTAATTTGTAATATATGTTTTATTTCAAAGTGTCTGGAGAGGGCTATGAAAATATGTTTATATGTGAAAAGTGCTGCTGGATTCTTACCAAGGTGATACAAATTTTCCATGTCTACCTCATTACTTAGATATAAGGCATAATTAAAATATGTTAGGTATTTGGAAATGTTTGGGTGTTCAAAATTAAATTATTATAATAAAAAATATTATCATTTGCTTATGCTTGATCTCATCACTCTGTCAGAAAGTACTCAGAAATTAACTGGTAGAAATAACTGACCCAAATAACGTATTTTCCTTTTAATTTATTTATCTGCTACTCTATTCTGTTCTTAGGCATACAAATAAAAAGTATTTAACCTCTTAGTGAACTTTTTTAAAACCGTAAATTTGAAAAAGCTGTGAGTGTGTGAGAATGGATTGATGAGATAAAATTCATCAAAAGAAAAATTTATTTTCTCTTAGCAGACTGGTGGCCCCTCTCATTCTGGGAAATGTTTTTGGACACTGTGCACCTGTAGAGGTCTTGTGTTTTTGAATATCAAAGTTGACTAACAAATTGACAGTGACAACACTGATAGCCAAATCCTAATGTGAAACATGACAATAAATCAGGATGATTTAATGGTAAAACTATTGGATCTGATATTAACTGGCTATGAGTGATGTTCTAATCCCTTTCTGGCCACATTTTCCTCTTCTGTGAAATCAGGGGTCATCCAAGATCTTGCCTCAACTCTGTCCTCAACTGCTTTATTGTTTTGCATTGGCACCCACACCCAAATTTAAAAAAAAAAAAAATACATTTAGTTGTTCAGACCATTGTTGCACAGATACTTGACGTGTTTTAGATGCCACCCTTAAACTCAAAGTCAATTTAAAGATCTTGCATTACAGCTGTTTATTTTTATTGTGAAGGCAACCAAGTTGATAATCTATATAAAATTTCACAGTAAGGTAATCATGTTAAGAATTTTGTCAGAAAATAAAATATAATTCCATAACAATCAACTTCTGTTTAAAAGAAGAAACAAATCACTCCTAATTTCTGTGTAGGTTATTTTTGTTCCTTAGATTTATGAGACATACGTGGCTGAATGTGAGGTAATGGTGAATTTGTTGGACTTGGACACCAAAGACCTGGGATTAAGTCCCGATTCTACTGTCAACCTTGGACAAGTCATTTACTCTGACTTGACCCCAGTTTTTCTCACTGTAAAATGGGATTGGCATCCGTTACAACTTTCAGAATATAGTCTGAGGCTTTGCCGATGACAGATGGATGTGACCCAAGGAAAAGATAGATATTCTTTTGAAAGAGAAATAATGTGATAGAGACCTGCTTTTCTAAATGCATGATGTTTGCTTACTTAAAAAAAAAAACAAAAGCAGAAAATATATCTTTGCTTTTGCCTAGATCACAATCCCTGACCAGCTGGTAAAATTTTCAAGCTTAGTAATGGATCAGGACAGCATATGGGAGGAAGATTAAGTAGGTGAGGAATTTTAGAGATGGATTTAGAGACTGGATACAGGCAGAGTCAACTTGTGAAACGAAGGCAAAAGTGTCTCTGTGGCCCAGCTTCAGGTGTTTGTACTTTCATGCAACATAGAGTGCCCTCGTGGTCAGGAGGCACAGAGTGAGTCCATGTGGTAAGAGCCGGTGACATGACAGGCATTACTCTCATTCTGCATCTCTGGCACAGGACGCATATCCATCTATCTACAAAATAATCTATGTTGTATTGATCTAGTAGATTGTGGGGGGTGTGCATGTATGCTTTTGTGTGTGTATGTGTGTGTGAATGTGTGTGTATGTGTGTGTGAATGTGTGTGTGTGTATGTGCTTTTATATGTAGACATGCATGTGTAGTACTTATGAGGGGTAAGATCTGACAAAGCACTTTTTTTACTAGGACAGATTCCCAGGTCATGCTCCAATGAGATCATAAGAATCTGTAAAAGCTATGCCATAGCTTTTTCCTCCTGTTTTTCAAACCAGTGAGAAGGGAAGGATTGCTTTAAATTATTTTTTATAGTTAGACAATAAAAAGGAAGGAAAAAATACCGTGTTATCTCTTCTTATCCAGTGTGTCCTGCTGGGGAAGCCCATTTCTAAGCTTTTTGGCAAATACTTATGATTCAGATTTGCTATGAATCGTGAGCACTAAGGTGACCAAATTAATCCTATCCTTTAAAAAGTCATGAAATATTGGGTTAAAAAAGTAAATTTTACAAAACTTTAAGTTTTAAATGATATGGAAAAAATAATAAAATAATTATTTTAAATGTTTTCCTTATTCTTTAATTTTCTAGATCTGTATGTCCATTTAACACTGGTCATTAAATAACCATATTAGTAATAATTATCACATAATAAAATTTGATGGAACTTAAATCTTTATATCGGAGTGGATTTGAATGTCCCATCATCTCTTATAGTATTAGTACTATATATGTGTCATTTAATGTTCCCCTGGAGTAAATTATAAACATGGAAACTGTGAAGAACGTATTACTTTTTCATTTATGTGTGCATCTGAAATTAGCCATTTTCCTCACCGAATACATAATGGTTTCAAAGGTGAAGAGCAGTTAACTCAATGACCTTTTAAATATTAGACTCCATTTAGCTCACCTCTGAGCAGTGGCCACAATCATTAGTGCATCTGCTAGAATTGTTTATAATTAATGTTCATATAAGGTGTCCTGATTTACTATAACTTCCAAAAGACAATCCTCAGGAAACCAATCAGCTAAGAGGAGGAGATGACCTACACAAAGCATTGGCCACCTTTTTGCAGAGAGGGCCAAGTAGTAAATATGTTCCTTGTTGCAAGCCATAGGGTTTCTGTCGCAGTTACTCCATCAGCACTGTCTTGTAGCCAGAGACCACAGGTACAGAAATGGCTGGGGCTAGAGATGGCCTGCAGGTCTTAGTTTGCTCACAGTGGTCCTACATGACAGGAGAATTATTTTGATTTCTAATTATACTATTGCAACTAAAAGGCTCATGGCTCCATAAAGTCCTGTAGCTGTATGAAAACTGAAAAATTGTAATCAGTCATCTGGATACTGTCAGCAAAGGCCAAACATCTGGATGTTTGGAGATCTAAACTAAAATTTGAAAAACACCTATTACGTTATCATTATGATTACTGCTAAGCATTTGTGTACTTCATTCCAAGAGTGATCTCAACATATTTAAAAAGCTGGAGACAAAGTAAAATAATACGTTTTTTTCTTTTCACTTTGCATCTGATGTTTTCAAACAAAGGCTAATGGAGGAGAAAAATGTTTCTAGTAAAAGACAATCTATTTCTTAATATCAGATACCCTCTTAAAACCATCTCAATGAAAGTCACGAAAGCACTGAGGGAGTTAGATATCAACGAGTCTGCAAACTAAAGACTCTTTGTTAGGACATCTGAGCAGCCTCAAGAGGACACACCTGCAGCCACCATCCACGTACTTTACAACGTGAGCCCTGTGTGAGTTCTAATGCTGGAAAGAAACCCTTCCAAGAGAATAGCTACTTCAGAGACAGGGATGATGAAGAGCGATGCCGTCCAGGTTTGAGTTGTGGTTGTTAATCTCCAGTGATGGAATGTGGAAACTATGTCCCGTAGCAAAGCTCTTCCTATAACTTCTCCTCCTTTTCAAAACATTATTAGGAGGCAAGATTGGCCCCCATATTGACTTCTAGAATAAAAATAGACCAGCTTTTTCAGAGTCCAGTGAAAATAAATATTAGGATTGTTTTGTATTTCTTGCAAAGGCAAGCACATAGAGTCTTTGTTTGTTTGTTCATGGAATGAACACCAGCCTAGATCTCACTGCACACTCCACCTGGCACTGGCTCGTCCTTATCTGCACCTGTCCTCACCTGGTCTCAGGTTCTCTCATTGACAGAGACATCTTTGAACCTGGAAGGCTCCTCCCAGCACCTGATTCTGGATTCGTTCCCCTCATCTCTTTGACAGTGTACCATCAATTATCCCCCCGCCCCATCTTCACTTTAACTTGTCTTTTCCCTTCTTTTTCCTTTTATTTTTTAATTGAGGTAACATATACATGTGTATATAATTTGCCATCTTTACCGTTTTCAAGTGTGCAGTTCAATGGTAATAAATACATTGATATTCTTTTCTTTTTCAATCAAGGCTCTGCTATCTATCTATCTTCCTTTTTCCCTCTGGGTCAATTTAGTTTTTTATATTTTATAATTATATGTGAGTTGATCTCATATAATTCCCAAAAGAGCCCAACTTTAAGTTGCTGTAACTTAAAGTTGACAGCTCTCAAGAAAGCATCGGGAAGGACAGCATTCATTTCAGAGTCAGATGGACCCGGCTTAGAATTCCCCAAGCCACGGATGGCGGTGGAATGTTAGGTGATTTACTTTACCTCTCAGAACATCATTTTATGTAGCTGTGAAAATGCATAACTCTGCAAGGGTGAATGTGTATTGGGCATGCATATTGTGAATGCATATTGCACGTGCTCTTGCTAGGTGGTTACCATTTTATTCCTTCTCTTATCTGAGCCTTGCAGATCTGTTAAGAAAGTATTATCACCATCGCCCCTGTTTTGCACATTTGGAAATCTAGGATTAAAGACTTTCTAGACTTTAAAGAGATTCCAGAGCCCTCACGCATACCCACCAAACTGCTGCCTTTCAAAGGAGGAAGCAGGACTGACTCTTCTGAGCCATCAAGAGGATGCACTGAAAATGCCTGAGAATGTCCGTGTTTCCCCATCCTTACAATGCCTACGTTAGCCAACCTCTAGTTTCTCAGTGACGAGGAACTGCAGAGCCCCAGTTAACTCCCATCTCGAAGTGGCCATGAGGGCCTGACATCTTAGACCAAGCTCCTTTTGCTCCCTCAGTGAAGACCATTCGACATGGGGTTTGGGGTGGACCAGGCTTCAGCCAAACGATGTCCTCCAGACCATGCTGGGGTGTGCGTGTGGCCTCAGGCAATGAGGGCCACAGGACTGATTGCTGAGGGCAGCTCGACTGGCCTTTCGTCCCTGGGAATTCCCGTAAGCCCTGGTTTAAGAAGCCCAGATATTTTTCCATTCCACATTCCAGTGGGTTTTTAATTATCACACGTAGCAAAATGACAGTTTCCCCCCCTTTTTTTTCTACTTCTAAATAGCATGAACTTTCCAGTTGAGGTTACCTTTTTTTCTTATAGGTTGTTGAGATTTGTATAGTAATGTTAGACCGCACTTACATACTGCTTAGCATGCACGACACACTGTTCTAATCACCAGGGATGCATATTAACGTATTTATTTCTCACAATAACCCTCTTTGCCCTCGTTTTATAGCTGAGGAAATGGACACACATAGAGACAGACCAGGGGTTCTCAGACGTCAGTGCACAACACCCAGAAGTCGCTTAGTGGGCTCGTTAAAATAGATTGCTAGATCCCACCACCAGTTTCTGACTAGGGAGGGTGGGGTAGAGTGGGGCCTCGGAATTTGCATTTTCAGCAAGTTCCCAGGTGATGCTGCTAATGGTACTGCTGTTCCAGGGACCACCTGAGAGCCACCGAGATGGAGTTAAGTTGCCCAGGGCCACACAGCTAATAAATGAAACAGGCTGGATACGACCCCAGGGAATCTAGGCTCAGGGCCCTTTGCGTTACCTAGTGTGATAACTAGCCAGGTCTGATACGGCTTCACAAGAAGAACGCCTGTTTCCACACAAACCATTTTCTGTTTTTCTGCATGTAAATAAATGTGCATGTCTGTGTGGGTGTCTGTGCTTACATGTGGATGAATAGACACAGGTATATAATCACATGTATGTAATAACCAGACACTCCACTGAGCCCAATGTGTGTCAACAGAGAATATCCATTAGCAAATTCTTTGATCATTCTTATAATTAATTTAACAATTATAATCATTGGTTTGTTTCAATAACAGATCTCTGAGCTCATCAGTCATTACAACCTGCCATTTGGAAATAATGGGCTTGTGTTTCAAAAGCATATGTAATCACATGCTTATTTCCTAGAAGGAAGTCAGACTCTCTACAATTTGACATAATGACAAGTGTAATTAATGCACTGGATTTGTAGATTCTTAGTCATCAACGCCAACCTCTTACCATATTCATAAATCTGAGATCTGTGGATGAAGTTCAAATAGCCGTTGCTTCCCAAGTTACCTGATTCAGTTGTGCCTCTACCGGCTTAAAAACTCTTTCCCATGATTATTCCAAACCTGCCCTCTTGTGAGTTCCATCCATCCTAAACCTGCGCCTTCCAGTGACAAAAAAGCAAGTTTTATCAATGTCCCACGAGACCGTCCCGAGTGTTCAAAGATGCCACCCTAAAGATTCAAGCCTCCGAGCTATGCCTGCCCTCTGTCTTCAGTGACACCTCACAGACAAAAACCCATCATCCTTCCTTCTGTTCCACCTGTCCTGAGCACTCTTCAACCTGGCACTGTCCCCTCTTCCAAATCACGTGTCCCAAAGTAAACGAAATGTTCCAGAAAATATACGGCAAGGAGAATCATAGCCCTTGATATGGAAATGGATGCTGAGATGAAATGTAAACTATTTTCATTGGCAGGTTCCCAGATGCATTTTGAAAATGTGTTGCTCCCACCTGACTGTGGCTCATTTTCTCCAATACTCTCCTCGGGATTTCCTGGCCCAGTATTCGATGTCACCGTTTTCTTTTGTTTGTTTGTTTTTTCTATTTATGTTTACCTTTAAATTGCACTCAAAGTTTTTATTCTTTTTTCATAATAAAACACTTGGCCCCAAGGAAAAATTTTTTTTTTCATAGCAAAACAAATTTTATTTTATTTTTTTTATTAATTTTATTTTATTTTATCATATTATGAGGGTACAAATATTGTTAGGGTTACATATATTGCCCCTGCTGTTCCACCCCCTACCCCCCCTTACCAAAACATCAAGCATGTCCCACCCCCAGGTGGTGCGCATCGCACCTATTTTGTAAGTATAAATTCTTCCCCTCCTCCCCCCTCCCATCTGCACCAGTTTCATTTGTTTTGCTTGTGATTGCTGCGCCCTCTGCTGTTCTTCAGCATTCTCAACATGTGCGTTTTCCAAGAAAATTCTAAATTCAAAAGTTAATTAGGAGGAAAAAAAAGTTAAAAGGTTTTCAGTGGCTGGAACTAGTTATTAAAAAGCTAAGTGCAATCCAAAGGAGAATATGCCATCTATTGATTTAAAACAATAGTAATTTTCTTCCTTGTGGCAGACAAACACTTTAAGCCTCCTTGACCAGTGCTGCTTAATCTAGTAATAAATAACCCAGCCGCACCAATTCAACACAGGACATTTTTTACATTGTATTTTTGGAATTGATCTAGCAGAACAGTGTCAGGGTCATCTCAGTCGTTTTCTAAAGCTGTTTCCTGAATCATAAACTTTCATAACTTGAAGATACATTTAAAATCGCCAAGGCAGTCTTTTCACAAATTTGAAACCAAAGTTCTGAATAGTTAGAAGAGTTTCCAAAATGCAGAAGGCAGTGTCAAAGCCGGTCTGTGAGTTTCAGATGTGAACCTAATTCATTGTGATGTGTTTATATTTTAGTAAATCAAATATATTAATTTTGGAACATGAGATATTATAAATTTGCTGGGTTTTTTATTTTAAGCCAAAATAAATAATAAACATTTAGTTAAAATTTTGCAGTAATTTAATTATTTTGGCATTTATTTAATAAAATCCATAAGCTATGACGGATGCCTTAAAAGTCCAATTTTCAGTGTTTATTTTCTTATGTTTTCTTGTTATGCTTGCTGATGTGGCTTCTGATAGAAGTAAGTGTATTAACAGAACTGTTGTAGTCACTCTTATTCCTACATGATTACTTAAAACCAAAGAAAGTTTGGAATTTGTCCATAAATATTAATTATGTGAATTTGGTTCATTAAAATCATCTTTATTTGTTAAAAAGAAAGAGGCTTTATATGAAATATAAGGTCTTAATCTAATAAAACACCACAAATATTGTTGTAAAATACCAAATAGATCTCAAAACTCATAAACTAAGCAACTTTGCAATTTATTCCTTCAGAATTGATTGAGATCTTCACTGCCTTCTAGCCAACAGAAAGAATACATGTGCACTTGGGTAAAGCAGACCTGTCATATTTCTAGCAGAAGTACAAATTATTCCAATTTATATTATAAAATATAAAGCTGTAGAAATTTTAATTATTTCTTAATTTCTGATTTCATATGCATTCTGGTTAGTGGAAAGCATTATCATCTGGATACCATCCCAATTCACATATTTTCTAAATTATTGAAGATTCAAAATACCAGCAGGTAAAACAGTAATTGCATCTAACAACTCAAGTTATAGAATTGGAACTCTTTAGATAAATGACTGACTTCAGTAGTCTCTTTTCAGAGATAAAGAAAAGGAGAAACTCAGCAGTTTGATAATTTGTCTAAGTAAGAAACAAAACCAAGAACAAACTGGGTTTCCATTGATTCCTGGGCTGGTGCTCATTGCCCTGTGCCCAAGGTGCAATCATCTCAGCTTCCTTAAGGGGCTTTTTGTGAACTTAAAATTATTACAGACGAGTTGGAAGCTTGAGGATATGGTCAGTATTTCTTCTCTAGTTAACAAGCACCAGGCCTAGAATAAAACTTCTCTTGAGGGAAAAATTAAATGTATCAAAGCCAACATTTTTGTGATAGTTTCGAGATATCTGACCAATATCAGGACTAGTTCTTTGCAAAGTCTTTATTTTCATTCCTTAGCTATAGCCTTAACATCGTTGAAAATACCAGAGAGAGTTCAGATTTGAAAATATTTTAAAGACTCCTAAGCTAATACTAAATGTCTAAAGTTGATAAACTCTTAGAGAAGGTATATTAGTTTTTAAAACTTTAGTGCTTTGAGAAAATAGTGTCTATAGGGCATAAATTTTAGTTTATTACATACAGGGCAAAGACAGATAGCAACAACATCTTCTGTGACCTTCTCTTTGCTCTATGCACCATGCAATAAGATCTACCTAATTGTGTGCCTAGGCTATTTCAGCATCAAGAAAAATACTGTTAAAATGCAAAGAATACTGAAAGAACAGAATAAAAACCGCATTTCTTCTCGTAGTCTCCTGACATTGCAAAGACCAGTCATTCCCCTCAGGGCTGTCCCTGTGGCTTCATTTCTTTTACAAAGAATGTGCTCAAGGGATGGAGGGTCAGACTGCCCCATGTGATGTGCCCAACTTCTTGCCCCATGAACACTTTCTCATTCTTGATGGTTCAGTTCAGCCATCGTCTTCATGAGGACTTTCTTTCTTATAGCCCCCTCCCTGGAGATGGATAGCTTACTCTGCACCGTACCTCTGTAGATCCTGGGAATATCTCCACCCTAAAATTCAGGATGTTACATTTACATGATCTCTTGATGTATCTTTTCTTATCTCTGTCTTAGGTATCTTTGGATTTCTTAGATCTAACACATGGGAGATGTGTAATCAATATATTCATGTTAAAACAGAAATCTTCATTTGGCAGTTGTTTGTGTTCATGTAAATAGCTTATACCAAATAGCGGGTCAAATCATTCAGCTACTACCATAGTCAGTTTTTTGTTTCTGTAACAGAATACCTGAGACTGAGTCGTTTGTAATGAACGGGAATTCATAATGAACAGAAAGTTCTGGAGGCTGGTAAGTTCAATGTCAAGCTGCCGGCATCAGATGAAGGCCTTATTGCTGTGCCACTGCATGGTAGAAGGGAGGGGGAGAGAGAGAAAGAGACAGAGAGAGAAAGAGAAAGAGAGAGAATCCACTTCATGATAACAGCATTAATCCATTCGTGAGCGCAGAGCCCTCATGGCCCAATTACCACGCAAAGGTCCTACCTTTTCATACAGTCACAATGGCAATCAAATTTCAACATGAGTTTTGGAGGGGACAGACATGCAAACCATAGCTACTACTACTAAGAGGCATGCATTGTAGCCAGTTTATCTTGGAAGGCTCACCCAGAATTTAATTGCTTAAAATTCAATATTCTATGAGGGCAATTGGTAACACCTGTGTGAATATTTTTCAGACTAAAATTATACAACCACACTCCATGCCAAAGATTGTTAAGGACTTTCATCAAGCATGTGTCCTTGTGTTCAAGCAGCTCAAAACTGTTTTCTGAGGAAAACCTTGGTGCTGCTCACCTCTGCCAAAGAGCCAGCCATCCAAGCTTTAGGCATCCACGTGTGAGATAGTTAATATCACAAAACAATGTTTATTTTATTACCCTGTGCTTCCATTTCATCTCACACCTGAAAAATAAGGATAATAAATACCTCATGAGGTTATTGAAAGAGTTAAAAACACATAAAACATTTAAGTTCCTGGTAACGAGTGCTATGTAGGTATTGTCGCTGGCTATTACCAGTATAAGATTGAGTTAGAGTTGACAGATTTAGCAAACAAAAATATAGGACACTCAGTGAAATTGATTTGCAGGAAAACAAAACATAATATTTTAATATAAATATGTCCCGTGCAATATTCATGACATATTTACGCTAAAAAAATTCATTATATGAAATTAAGATTTAACTGTGTGTTCTGTATTTAATCTGGCAACCTTAGGTTGAGTGAATGAATAAACCTTAGTTGAAGTTTAAAAATGTAGCTTTAAAGGGTTGTTTTTATCATTGAATAGAACATCTAAATCCTCTCCAGCTGGGAGTCTTCTCTAATGAACTGAACACCCCAGATTTGGCACCTTAACCGACTGCTCTGTAGTGCAGGTGATGAGCTGGGGGCACTGAAAAATGAATCAGAAACTCTAGATGACCCAAAAGCTCAAAGTTCTGGGGATGCAGTAGACCTTGAGTGCCACAGACGGACTTTAAGTTCTCTCCCTGATTTGCTATGGTATGTTGGAAAGGCCCAACAGAACTTGGTAGAAATCTTAGAGTTGATATCCAAAAAGAATCTGACCATAATTCATAGTGTTTATCAAATCATATGTGAACCTACTTGGAAGCAACTTATAGATCTGAGAAAGAGATTGAAGAGAAGGCAAGAAATGCTACAGCCAACCTGTTCATGTAAGGTTATTCTGCCTAGTTAAATACTTTTATATTTCTGAAAAGTTACCTAGCCTCTGGGTTATTAGCATTTTTAATTAAATAGCAGAAGTGAAGCATGAGAAAAGATCAATGTTAGTACTGAACCCTTAATTTGAATGGGGAAAGATTCATGACCTCCTAAAATTCAGGCCACTTCCTTGGACTATTAGGTTTTTAATGTAGCTTGCTTTTTCAAGTTATGTTAACCACCTACTTAATAACAATGAATTTTCATATCTTTATTTAACAGTGACCTTAACCTTTTTAAGCTTCAGAGTCATCTTAAGCTTTCCTTTTTATCCTTATCATCTATGGTAATTATCTTTGATTTTCTTTTTTTTTTAATGAAGCTCCTTGGTTACAACTTTGTTTTTGCTTATATTTATTATTTTTTTTTTTGCCAAGCCATTAGTCCATGGCAATTTATAACTTCAAAAATTACTCAATGTTATAGAGTCTTTAAGGAAGCCTTCTTATAATTTTGGAAAGCACAGCTGCTGTTCATATGTACTGAAAAACCATGCCCTAACAGCATCTCAAGAAATAAATGGTTAAATATGAAACATAGATCTTTTTTTCCATTCCTACATTTTTTTCTAATGTTGAGAGTCACCCAAGTAACATATGGTAATGATTTAAGATTCAAAATCACAGGCAATTATTTTCATCTTAATAACATTGGCTCTCTTTGCTTTAAAATTCACCAGTTGGCATATAAGTTTCCCTGTCCTCACTCAGGCTGTATTTTCCTAGGAGTGCTCCTGAAAGAAAAATTATTAATTGTTATTCTGCAGTGGGACCATAACTTTGAAAATTTGAACATCAAGATTTACTTTTGATATATTACTGTTTTATTAGCAAAATGATAATGTATCACTTGGATATTTCCTTTGTAAAAATCATGAAAAGCAATTGCCCTCAGCTTCTCTGTCTTCTATTAGCATAGTATGATTATTTTGGTAATTTAAAATAAAACTGAATTTTGAGTCATTTACGTCTTGAGACATATGAATACCCAGAGAATTACTGTTGTGATGACAAATGAACAAAGGTACACACATTTAGCACGTTTCTTGGCCACTTCTCCCCCTATTTCAAACTCTCCCCAGCAAAGTGAGATGTATCATGAAGCCAGTGAGGCATACCCTTCAGCCTCCACCTCCTCCACACCAAGCCTGGAGCCTTTCAAGGTCCGGGGATAGACGAAGAAATGTATTCACAAGGTTTTCGAAAATTTTGTAAAAGTAAGATGTTTTACCACAGATAAGAGTGCAGTCTCTTTCCTGACTCTTTCCAACTCTAAAGAGGACCCTCAAATTGTACAAACCTCAAGCCCTACCAAACCGGGGTTCACCACTATTTCCAAGGTATAGCTTATTGTTTTAATTACATATCCTGGAATTGTTAGTGAGGTTGAACATTTTCTGACTTATGTTTATTAGTCACATGTTGGCCTTGGGGCCTGTTTTGGTCTCTATCAACTTTGCGTAAAGGGGGAGGGCAATGGTGGGGGTAGGATGTGAGGACAGCATCCAGGCTAGTGCCCAACCTGTTCCCTGGGGCCACCCCCACCCTCCCTGGGGCAAATTCCCTCTCCCCTCTCCCTCATTTTCGTTTTACTCTTAAGGTCTGCTTTGCTGCAGTTGTTACACCTGGAGAGACTCAAGCGGGGAGCCCTCAGTCCTGGGGTCTAGTTCTCTGAAACTGAGGACAGAATGTGAAACCCATGGCAACCTTATCATATATGCCTCTAATGAAAATACTGCAATTACAGTGTAGGCCAAGATTAATCATGACTGCCGATGCTGTCATTGTTCCCCTGGATCATAATAGTCTTTTTAAACTATAACCTCGCCCCTCGCCTGATGGAGTAACTAACCCATGAAGCAGGATTTGCAAATTGTTCTGGTCTTAGCAGTGGATATATGAGAAAAGGCGGGAAAGGGAAGAGACAGTTGTCTTTCAGACCTGATCACATATTAATAGCTGCACATTTTACATGACACAGTCTCACCTGATACTTCTAACAACACTAAGAAGTATTGTCCCAATTTGGGAAAGACCTATGACAGAAGGCAAACCCAGGGCACATAGACTCCACAGCCATGGTGCTGGCCCAGTGGTCCCCAAAGTGTGAATCAAGGAATAGCTAGCCTCAGAGGATGTCAGTCTGGTTCCCAGCAGAGATGTCTGTGTTTTAATGGATTTCTATGGTCCAATTCTGTGGGGAAGCACCACATGTGCTCCTGTTAAAACAGGGAACACTTATAAGAGCTTTAATTGGCCAATGTGCAGGGTGAGTGTAGAAGACTGTTTTTCACAGACCGAGTTCTGTGGAAGTCACTCTTGGAAACACCGTTGTAGCCACCACCCCAGGCTGCTCTCATAGAGCATGGAGAGAAAACTCCCATTTTCAGAATGTGGTGTAAAATTTCGGGGGGGATAGTACAAAGTAGGGAAGGGGCAGGATATGAGGCAGAGACATGCGGAACATCTTTTTATTAGGGATAAAGATAATAGACTTCTAGCTGCACACATGGCAGCCCCAACTTGTGACTTGCCCCTTTGTAAAACTCTGCCACACACTGCCATGGCCCAAGGCCCGTGGCCCTTGCTCTGTCTACACCCCTCAGGCCTTCTACTCTCCTTTCCACACCAATCCCTGGCCTTCAGAGTAAGAAAGCAGCTATTAGTTTTAACTACTTCCCTCCCAATTCCAGAATTTATGGTGTAAATTCTCTACTCGAAACATTTTAGGCACTGATTAATGGAACCTAAATATCTTTTTCTTTCTGGAAAGTCCCAGTCCTTTCTAATGAATTTAAATTATTTTAGCTTTAAAGATTGTCATCTCTGCTAAGAATTTTGAAAGCCTATTTTGAAGCTTCCCTTGTATTACTCTTCCCCTGAAGGCAATACATAGAGGATGTTGTCTGTGCTGCCTCAGTAGTGGAGAAAAAGATAGCAGAAGCAAGTAATCTCCAAGAATAGCAGATGTATGCTATCTATCATGAAGTGTTATCTTGTTACATCAGTTTAAGGCTTGCTCTTACAAATCCTAGAAATCACACTTACTAGGGAATAAATCAAGTAAGAAAGTCATTTGTTCCTTAAATAGTAGTTTGTCCCATCTCCATGTCAAGTTATATACATATTCAAAAGTAACAAAGTTTTGAAAGATTCTTGGAAGTGTGACTAAAAAATCTTGATTCCACATCAGGTCAACTGAACCTTCTTACTACATGGCATTTGAATTAACCATCTTGGGAAAAGCTAATTTAATTAGTGAGCTTTTGCAAGTATCAGTAGAACAAGAAAAGACAATGCAAACACTTGGGTGGCACACAGCACTGTGAGTTTGTAGAAATTCTTTATTTAAATACAGAGACAATGGGAAGATCTCAGAGGCTTTCATCCTTTACAGTAGGATGATTCAGACAGAAATTCAAAGAGAGGCTCTGCCTTAACCTGGCTAGGCTGTAACAGCAAAATATCATAAACTAGGTGGCTAATAAAAAACAGAAATTTACTTAGTATAGTTCTAGGAGCTGGGAAGTCCAAGATCAGGCACCTAGCAGGGCTTACTCTCTGCTGGATAGATAATAATGCCTTCTTCTCACTGTGTCCGCACATGGTAGAAGGATGAGGGAACACTCTGGGGTCTTTTCTGTAGGACCATTGATCCCATTCATGAGAACCGAGCCATCATCACCTAAGCACCTCCTGAAGGCCCCGCCTCCTAACACCATCACCTTAGGAGTTTGGTTTCAACATGTGAGTTTTAATCACATGTGAGCTTTGATCACAAACATCATAGCAGTCCCCGACTGGGTTTTCCACTCTGCTTTGCTTCCATAGACCAGCTTCAGCATCGTTCTTGTTGATTTAATTTCAGCAAACATGGAGTCAGGTTCTTTGGTTCTCCAAAGCAATATTCACACAAGGCAAATTTTCCAGTTTTATCCTTGGCCTGATTACCGGCTACATTGGCCCAGGCTTTGTCTTTTGTCCCCATCCTGCACAAAGACCTATATTCAAGCTAGGAGAGGTGACACTGGAAGGGGATTTGTTTGCCTTTCCATCCAGGTCAGGAATGTCGCCTTCAATCCCTTACTTTTCTTTCCTGTCACAGGCTTTTCCTTGCTGTTTGAGAGGAAGTACATGAACATTCTAAGATGTTCATAATGACATTGGCTACATTGACAAAAATAATCATTTTCATTTGAAATACATATTTAAGTAAACAGTCTCATAGGGACCATCTGGTTTCTACTCTTAGAATGTAATAATCATGCCCTCTGGCAACAGGAAGATCCAAGTGTCGTTTTCACCCTTTAGACAATTTTGTAAATTACAAAACGGTGAACTGTAGAGCCACTTGTAGATAAAACATCAGTGTCTTCATTGTACTTGCGAGTCTCTTTTCAGTTTCCAGGAAGATGCTTACTAGGTGTTGAGAAAAGTTTTCCAAAACTTGGAAAAAAAGCAAAGAGATGGTAGCATGTCATTTCAATGGTATATAGGGACGCTGGTTAAGTCCACCCATGGACTGTATACTTATTTAGGGAATGTAACTTTGTTTGACTCACTAAATATTATTATCTAAAAGCTTATATTCAGCCAGGTGTGGTGGCTCATGCCTGTAGTCCTTAGCACTTTGGGAGGCCAAAGTGGGAGAATCATTTGAGGCCAGGAATTTGAAATCAGCCGGAGCAATGTAAAGAAACCCTGTCTCTCCAAAAAAATAGAAAAAATTAGCTGGGAATGGTTGCACACGCCTGTAATCCCAGCTACTTGGGAGCCTGAAGCAGGAGGATCACTTGAACTCAGGAGCTTGAGGTTGCAGTGAACTACAATGATACCATTGCCCTCTGGCCCAGGCAACAGAGCGAGACTCTGTCTCAAAAAGAAAAAAAAAAGCCTATTAAATAGATTCTATGACGTTACATGTTATTATGCAGATTTTTACCCAGTAGAGTTCAAGTGATTTCTATCTATAAGAAATTATATCCTTCTTCAAGGACATTGTCCACTTTTGCATATGACCCAGAAAGCTTATTCCAAAATTTTTCCTTCATTAGCTATATATTCTTCTCACTCATGTTGGAATCAGCATATCTATCTTGCTGGTTCCCTAATTAAAGAGTTAAAGAGTATTTTTATACTCATTAATTCTATACTTATACAAGAGTCATGTTTTTACATTTTTAAAAATTATAGTTTAGCGTAGGTAGCTCGTAGACTTTTTAAATAGGATCTTTGTCTTCTATGAGGTACACATACATAAAACAGAAAAAAAGTATCGTTTCTCTGAATCTGATGGAGAGGAAGCTCTCCAGACAATCTTAAATGCACATCTCTCTGATTATAAATCCTATGGCTTTAAGTAGCTTCTCTTTCAAGAAGTTCAAATCAGAGCTCTGCTACTTAGAAGCTCTGTGAACCTGACAAAGTTCTTAATCCTTAAGCACTCTCATTTCCTCTTCTTATAGTGTGTATGTTTTGTAGCCTTGAAGCTGAAAATCTGGACTTCTGGGAGTATGCAGATTACAGAAGTACTCATTTCCCAGTAAGATTTACCTCATGTAGATGGTATTATTAAAGATCTAAGTAGGAAACAAAAAATTAGCAAATTCATTATTTACTAATTTGCTTATTTAATTCCACAAACTATATGTTAAACACATTTCAATAAGAAATACTCCCAAGTAATGAGCTGGGCTACTATTATAAACCACACAGTTTCATATTTTAATGGTCACTTTTGCTTAGTAATCAAGTCATGACTTACTAGGGATAAACACCATTAGCTTCTTTCAAATGTAAATAGTGGGTGATTTATGAGTCATTGCTCTGCCCTTTTAGTAAATATTCTGATGAATGCTGCAATTTTTAAGGAACTCAATATCAATAACCACTCATGTCTATTACCAGCTAGATTTGTACTGAGGAAAGAAATGAAATGTCCTGTACTTTAATTTCATTTCTCAGACATTATTCTACTGTACAGTGCCAGTGCAAAATGCAAAAGAACAAATTAAGGGAAGAAAGTGATCTAGCAGTTAGACCTTGGATGAGAAAACAAAACCTTATTTAGAATTATAATATGCAATGATGCATTATTATGCTATTATATTATGCAATAGAATTTTTAGAACCAATATTAGAATACAACCATTAGAATCCTGCAAAGGACATACAGGGCATAGTGATATTTTTTGGAGTGTTTACTAAGCATTTTGGTTGACATATTCTTTTCACAACAACCTATAAGGGGGTGGATATTATTTTCAAATATGAGAAATGGTGGACCAATGAATGTAATTGACTTTCCGAGGGTCACACAGCCTGGCACATGATGTGGAAGCCATTTGATGCAGATACGTCTGACTCTGAAGTCAGGCATCTCCAATGATAACACCAGGAGGTAGCACTGGACAGAGAAATTTCATCTTGCAGTGGAATCTTACACATTTCTGTCACAAGACAAATCATTATCATGTACTTTTGCTTTGCATAAGAAGTGCTGTCATTTTTGTTAGGACTTTCTTTTAAGTTATAGTCCTTTGGAGTGCTCAAACGTCTAAGAAGAATAATCTTTCATGTGGCACCCTGCATAATTTTATGATCTGTGTACAGCTAAAGAATTCTGGTTAGGATTTTTAGACACGAAGTACCTCCAGCCTGGTAAAAATAATTTATTTTTCACTAGATACTTAGAACCCTCGCCACTCCTCAGTAACATTTTTTCACTCTTTTACTCATTCAAAAATAGTCTTGCTGGATACTATCCTAGCTATTGAGGATATCACAATAATCAAAATTCAGATGGTCTTTGACTTTCATGGTTCTTATATCCTGTAATTGTACAATAGTCTATCAAGTTCCTTCATTCATTCCCTTATTCATCCATCAAATATTCATTGCACACTTACTATGTGTCAGGAATTATTTTAAGAGCTTTGAGATAGATCAGTGAACAAAATAAAGATCCCTGATCTTTTGGAGCATGAATTCTAGCCAGGAAAGAGAGACAATAAGGGATAAACATGAAAGATATGAAAAAATTATATAGTCCTTTGGAAGGTAATAAGTGCTACACAGCTCACAAAGCAAAAGTGAAACTAGATCATATTAAGAGAGACTGGGAACATCAGTGTGGTGAGGAAATGGGTTGCAATTTGAAATAAATATGATGCCCTAGGTAAGCCTCATTTGGAAAGTGACATTTGAGCAAAGGTTTGCATGAGGCAAAGGGGGCAAGCCATGTGGATGTTTGTAATAAGAATATTTCAGACAAAAGGAACACGTAGTGCCAAGATCCTAAGTGGGAGTGTGCCTGATCTGTGTGAGGAATAGTTCACTAGAGCAAGGAGGGAAAGAAGAAAAGTAGCAAGAACTCAGTTATATAGAGGTAATGAGAAGCCAGAACATGTGCTATGATAACATGTGCCATTTAGTCTGGGGACCCCTGCTAGGTTAGGAGCAGAGGGTGATGTGACTTGGCCTGTGTCAGGTTTCAACCAAATGCCATGGCCATGCACATCATATACTATGTTGGAATGTTAGGGGGGAAACTTCTCAGGAGAAATGTGATATAGGAACTGTCTGCTGTGTCTTCACCCTTTGTCCAGGCATGACCCTCTTATGAGCTCTTGGCATCTTCTGCTACTTCAATGACAAGCACTGAAGCATCCAGACTTTGCAGGATTAGATCCCTCTCTTGTGTCCAGCAGACAAATATCCACAATTAGACAGAATTACAAAGCTTATGGTTGAAACATTATATCACTTGTTAATCCATGACAGCATGATCTCTGGTGTGTTAATGACAAATCTAGTGCATTTGCCCAGTGTAGACTGAAGCCGTCATAACATTCAAATGTGAAAAGTCATCATAAACTGAAATGTTGTAAATCATTTTCTCTTATGGAGTTAGATAGTTGTTTCATATTAGAAACTTAGAGTGAATCCTAATCCTTTCATAAGACAGGTAAACACTTTTGATCTATCTTTAACTGCATAGGTGAGATTGAATTAAGTATGACACCTGTTCTTTCAAACTTCACAGAAGAAATTCTAGAACATTTTAAGGGATCTGAGACATACAGTTTTTCCTGTAAATAGCCAGCATACCATCAAGATGAAAAGCAACCACAAATATGCTTCATTTAAGTTCCAAAGAGCTAATCAGAGACTAGAGTTAGGTTTAGTGAAGATAAACTTGTTTTAACAAGACATTTATGTTTGATTACACTTGACATTTAAGACAAGCATGCTTAGATAGAACCCAGCAACAGGAAATGAAGCCAAATTTTGGGTACAGCTAATTTGGATCACCCTCTGTAGATAATCTATTATCTAATCACTTCCTTTTTTAATAATTATTATTATTTTTCGTGTTAAGATATGAGAGCCAAGCAAGGCAATTGGAAATCAAGTTATTCAAAGACCCTAAACACAATGTATCTTCTTTGAAACTAATTTGGTGGCAAGTCAGAAATCTGAGGTCTGCAAGGGACAGCTTCAGTTCTCAGGGCTCACAGAGATTTTTCTCAGTGGTTATTTATATTTCTCTCAGATCAGCAGTAGCATTTTTTTAGAGAGAATTCTGAAACTTAATCACTAAGCACAAAAGAAAAGAGGTATAAATGGATGAATAAGTTTTGCTCAGTAGCGAAAGAGAAATGTTTATTTCTCTTGCTGCTTCTATGGGATTGTGTTATTAGGCCCTTTATTTACTAACAAAATGATAATAAAAGTTAATTAAATTTGGGCCACACTGGATTTAATACTCTATGTAATACCGTTATTTCTCTTTTTTTCTCTTTCTCTTCTTCCTCCTTTTGGTCCTTCCTCTCCACCCCCTTCTCCTCCTTTTTCCCTTAATGTCCAAGTAGATCCAACCCTCCCATTTTCGGAAGGAGAGTAACAAAGTGTTTTATCCCAGCCAGGTGACTGCTTAACAAAAGGATAAACAGTCTATTTACTTTTCTACAACCTAAGTGGTTACAGCAATGACATTTAATTACAACCTGTATTTTATTTTTATTTTTGGCTACAAAGAAACTTTTTGTAAAGAGAAAGATAAAATTTCTGCAGAATATCTTTTTGTCTCTGTGTCCATCCCTTGTTGCATTTTTGTAAATTATTGCTTAGTTTGAAATGGGATAAGCCTTGAAATATGTGCTGTAGGAGCAATATTGACATTTCTTCTAGCCCATCCTTTCCTCACTGAAGGAATGTCACAATATAAATGTTCCAGAAGACCTGAGGTTGCGATGGAAGCATGTTCAAGTATGCCCTGGCCAGTCTTATTTACGTGCTTTTTATTCTGTCTCATTGATCTGTTTGTCTATCCCTGTGCCAATATCACAGTCTTATTTACTCAAAGTGTAGTAAGTTGTGATATCTATTAATAAAAGCCCATCTTGCCTATTCTTTGCCAAATTCACCTTGGCTTTGCTCCTTCAGATGAATTTTAGAAAAAGTTTGTCAAGTTCTGCAAGTAATCCTGTTGATATTTGAATGGGCAGTCTATTGAATTTATGGACAAATCTGGAGAAAATTGACACCATTATGAAATTGAATATTTTGAGCCTTAAATATGGTAAACATTGTCATTTAATAATATATTCTTCAGTTACATTTTGTGAAATATTTTCCATATGGGTCCTCCTAAGCATTTACTAGTTTTGTTATTGTGTGGTTACTTCTTAAAATCACACTTTCTGATCAATTAAAGCATGTAATAATGTTACTGACTTTTATGTGTCTTGTATCCAGCAACATTGTAGAACTTTCTCATTAATTCCAAAAGCTTATTTAGAGGTTCCTTTGATTTTTTTTTGTAGAGTAATGACATTTGCCCATTATTACAACTTTTCTTTTCCTTAACAATCCTTATAATATTAATTTCTTTCTTTCTTGTTTTTGTTTACTCATTTTGTTGGTTGGTTTACTTTTGTAGTGGTTAGAACTTCTAGTACAATGTTGAATAGTAGGAGTGAAAATGAGAATTTTTTTTGTTTCCAATTAATAGAAATGCTAAAATTTAACCATTAAGTTTGATCTTTGCTATAAACTGTGAATAAATCTCTGGTTTGAAAATATCCTCCTATTTATTATTTGCCAAGAGTTTCTATTATGAATGAATGTTGAATTTTGTTGAATGCTTTGTCAGCATTCAGAGAGAGTCTTCATACTTTTTTCTCCTTTTCCATGATAACCTGGTAGCTCACAGTGGTAGATTTTCTGATGTTGACCACCTTTGCATTCCTGGAATGCATCCTTACGTTATCGTGATACATTAATGGTTTTATCCATTGCTTAAAACTACTTTGTATTTTACACAATATTATCAATTTTCTTGTAGTGTGCATCCACATCATATTATATCATTAGTGGATGTATCTATTTATGCAATTTCTTCTTCTGGGAATACATTCTCTGTCCCCTACCTCTGCCTCCTGCTCTGTTGTGTCACTCCTATTTAATATTTAATATTTGGCTCAGGAATCATATCCAGAAAACATTCACTGACTCCACCTGGGAGAACTAAGTATCCTTTCTTTGACTTTTATAGCAACACATATATACACACAAATACATTTATTTGTCAACCCATACTTTCTTCAAACAAGAATTATTTATCAAATCTCCTGGTATATAGAGCTGCTTACAAAGTTGTGTGTGTATGTGTGTTTGCACATGTACATATGTCTCTATGTGTGTATGGACAGGTATAAACAATAGGTGGTGTTTAAAGACATTTATAGGACAAAGCTGTGTGTTTTATTTTGTGTATTTTATTTCCTACTGAGATTGCAAGTTGACTTGGAAGAGATACCTTAGAATAAGTACAAAGCATTTGAAGGCCTTCCTGATCAAAAATAAAGTTTTTGTAAATATCTCTAATTAGAGATTTTTGGAGGATACATCTACTCTTGTAGGAAGTGCAAAAACACAAAATAATCTAGTGTATAAAAATCCTTTATATGGGACCTAATTGTCAATCCATGGCTTCTCAAAATATTTTGTTAGCATATTTATCTCTTAAAATATGCTACCCAAAATTGTTCTATTTAAATAATTTTGAAAAATTCTGCCCATGTGTCACCTCTATAGCAATTCATAATGTGCACTGGTGTTTGAAAGCTGTGAGAGATTTTGCAGTAACAAGTTCCATCCAGAAGCCTAATATGCTACAGACCCTTTTATGAATGAAACTTATTCATTTAAAGTCAGTAAATAAAATGTTTTCAATGAATGAAAGTCCCATTTAGTCCTGCTGAAATCAACAGAACTTGCAAATGGAGGTTTAGATGGGGTGGATGAAGGGAAACTACTTCTAGACCAGAACAGCCTGTGTGGGTTGAGTAGTAGCTTCAGGTATCCACTGAGAATAGCTTGTGTTTCCATAACTCTTTTAAATGATGTCATGGCAATCTCATTGTGTATTCATGATTTATTTGTGATAAAGAAAAATTCATATTTTGCTGCCTATGATTAGCTAATTTTTACCTTTGTGACAAATATAAGATTATATACAAATATAAAGTTTATTTTGAAACATCTTTATATCACCCTTATTTTTATAGGTGATTCTTCATATAATTTTTAGGAAGCATTAATCTTGTGCACTTGCTCAGATTTCCTAAGTATGGTATAGTGTTAAGAACTTGTATATTCTAGTATAAAATGATGAGTCATATGGGCTTTTGCTTCAGTTAAAAATATATATCCCTCTTTTTTTCTAACATAGGCAATATAAAATAAACTCCCATGTTTTGTTCTCTGTCCATATACCCTTTTCTTTTCTCTTATTTCAAAATATTAAGGGAGTAAAAATGTTTTAGGTTACATGGATCCTTTTCATAATACTAGAATAATAGCTATCTATAGGCTCATCACCCAAATAGTGTTCATAGTACTCATTAGGTCAGTTTATTCCCCTCTCCTCATTCCCCCTTCCCCTGGTTGCTTTCCACTGAGTTTTATTTCCCTCTGTTCACTTGTGTACTTATCAGTTAGCTCCAATTTAATAGTGAGTATATGTGGTGTTTGTTTTTCCACTCTTAAGATACTTAGGAGAATGGTCTCCAGTTCCATCCAGATTGTTGCAAAAGGTACTAATTCATCTTTTTTTATGGCTGAGTAGTACTACATTTTATTAATCCACTCATGAATTGATGGGCACTTGGGTTGATTCCATATCTTGCAATTGTGAATTGTGCTCCAAAAAACATTTGAGTGCAGGTGTCTTTTTGATAAAATAATTTATTTTCCTTTGGGTAAATACCCAGTAGTGGAATTGCTGGATCAAATAGTAGGTCTACTTTTAGTTCTTTAAGGAATCTCCACAACATTTTACACAGAGGTTATGCTAATTTGCACTACCACAAACAATGTATAAGTGTTCCTTTCCCTCTACATCCACCCAAATATTTATTGTTTTTGGACTTTTTAATAAAAGCTATTCTCACTGGGGTAAGGTTATATCTCATGGTGGTTTTAATTTGCATTTCCCTGATGATTAGTGACATTGAGCGTTTTTTCATATGTTTATTGGTCATTTGTCTTTCTTCTTTTGAGAAACTTCTATTCATGTCTTTTGCCTACTTTTACCAGGGCTGTTTGGGTTTTTTTGTTGCTGATCAGCTTGAGTTCTTTGTAAATTCTTGTTATTAGTCTTTTATTGGATGTGTAGCTTGCAAATATTTTCTCCCATTCTGTAGGTTGTCCATTTGCTCTGTTAATTGTTTCCTTAGCTGTGCAGAGGCTCTTTAGTTTAATCAAATTTCATGTATTAATTTTTATTGTTGCTATGATTGCCATTGGGGTCTTAGTTATAAATTTTTTGCCTAGGCCAATGTCTAGAAGAGGTTTTCTTACATTTTCCTCTAGAATTCTTATGATTTCTTGCCTTAGATCTAAGTCTTTTATCCATCTTGAATTAATTTTTGTGAGTGGCAAGAGGTAGGGAACCTGTTTCATTCTTCTGCATGTGGCTATCCAGTTTTCCCAGCACCATTTATTGAATAGGACTTCTTTTCCCCAGTGTACGTTGTTGTCTGCTTTGTCAAAGATCAGTTGGTTGTAAGTAGGTGGTTTTATGTTTGGGTTTTCTGTTCTGTTCCATTTGTCTATGTCTCTATTTTTGTACCAATACAATGCTGTTTTCATTACTATAGCCTTGTAGCATAGTTTGAAGTCTGGTACTATGATGCTTCCAGATTTGTTCTTTTCTCTTAAGATTGCTTTGGCTATTTGGGCTCGTTTCTGGTTCCAAACAAAGCATGGAATTATTTTTTCTAGATCTGTGAAATAAGACTTTGGTAACTTGAGGTGGTTGCATTGAATTTAGAAATCACTTTGAGTAGCATGGCCATTTTAACAATGTTGATTCTACCTATCCATGAATGTCATATGTTTTTCCATTTCCTTGTATCCTCTGCAATTTCTTTCCTCAATTTTGTAACTCTCCTTGTAAAGATCTTTCACCTCCTTGATTAAGTATATTCCTAGGTGTTTTATTTTCTTTGTGGCTATTGTGAATGATATTGAGTCTTTGATTTGCCCCTTGGCTTGACTGTTATTAGTATATAGAATGCCACTGATTTATGTACATTAATATTTTTTATCCTGAGATTTTGCTGAATTTATTTATTAATTCCAGGAGAGTCTTGGTTAAATCTTCTGGTTTTTTCTAGACATAAGGTCATATTGTCAGTGAAGAGTGATAGTTTGACCTCTTCTTTCCTGATTTGGATATCTTTAATGTTCTTCTCTTGCCTGATTGCCCTGGCTAGGACTTCTAGTTCTATTTTGAATAGGAGAGGGGACAGAGGGCATCCTTGTCTTGTTGTAGCTCTTAGGGAGAATGCTTTCAACTTTTCCCCATTAAGTATGATGTTGGCTGTGGGTTTATCATATGTGTATTTTATAATTCTGAGACATGTTCCTTCTATTCCTAGTTTACTGAGGGTTTTTATCATGAAACGTCACTGGATTTTGTTGAGTGCTTTTTCATCATAATGATTTTCACCACATCACACACACACTTTTATTTGTTTATTAGCTTTTGTCTTTCTGTATTTCCCATCTAGATGAAAGCTCTATAAGGTCACAGACTTTGCCTCTTTTTTCCCTGCTGTGACCCTGCCACATAGTAGGAATGTAGTAAATATTTGAATGAATAAAAAAACCTATGAATATTCCTTCTATGTGGTTGATTAGTCATAGAATTAATATTGTGTATAAAGTCCTATATCCTAAGAATGAAAAGACTAATAGTGTCCAGAAGACAAATGAATGATAAATTGGTCTCCTCAAATTGCTATATCTGATGGGTACAATTTAAAAGAGGATTGAAAAATCTTTAGAATTTCTAAGAATTTCAGAAGCATTGCAGATTTCTGAAAAATTGCTATGATTTTATAGTCATTTTTATCTAAATTTAAACATCTTAAGCTGATTTAAATCCCAGGTGTCAGATGAGTAATGTTTAGTGAAGAACCTGTGCACAGGAACAGCAAAAATACATATACTTTCCAAACACTAGGCTGAAAACTTTAGTCACTGCTGCCCTAGAGAAATACTATATGTAAAAAAAATTTAAAACAAAAGCAAAAAATTTCATTCCTTTGATGGATCCATTCTTGCCAGCAACTGCCTGAAGACACTACTCCCAACTGTGGCAATTCAGCACTGGAGAGGGGCCAGGCTGAGAAGGTGGGAAATTTGGATTTCTGCTCTTTTAACAGGGGAAGAGAAGGCAATTGCCAGTAGAAGCATTTAATTGCATACAGATTGGCCTTTCATTTTGCTTCAATCCTTTCCGTTCAAGTGCCAGGGAAGGGGAAGTATTACCTCCACTGTTCCCATGGGAGGTCTGCTTCCACTTAGCTGCCGAAGCAAGCCTCACCTCCTTTCCAGAGCTGCCACCCCTGCAAATCCACTGTGAGAGGAGTTGGGTTTAAGTGGCTCCAAATACACAGCGGTAACAGTTTGAAGTCTGCCCTGCTCCAGGCTTGTGAGGCGGTTCTTGGCATTACTGGGCAATTGGTTCCCCAGGTTTCTTTCCAGTTCTCCCTGTGGAGAAGGGAAAGAAAACCAGGTGGAGTGGCTAGGCCATCTCTTATGAACACTGAAGCACAGCAGAGAGCAGAACATTCAGGATAATTGAGCTACATGAAGAGGAAGGGTCTGAGCTCAGGAAGGAGTATCAGGGCTACGGCCCCCACCATCTCACCCCTCTTGTCTGGACAGCATCACTCAGACCTGAGGGCAGGATGCTGGTGGAGGGGCAAGAGAAAACCCAACACATGAGAGGGGCATCTATGTTAGGGAACACGGATAGGGCCTCAGGGGGACGAAGCCAAAGCAGGTGTGCTGGAGAGGGGACCACAGCTTCAACAAAGACAAGTGGCAATATTTCTGTATGAGGGATAAATCTCAGTCACTCACACCATCTCCCCTGGCCTCTCTCTCCAAAAAAAAAAGACTTAAGAAACAGCTAAGAGTCATAAATATAAGAAAGCCCAAATGGCCAAGGACCCTATGGGAAATGACTTTACCTTAAGCTACCTTAGCTTCAGAATCCATCCTTTATCCTTCCTTTGCACAGGACATACCTGAGCCTCCAGCTGAGCCATCAGGCTTCTGTGACGTGCTCCCAAATGCAAAGCCACCCTGCATGCTGCGCTGCTTCCTGCTTCTCTTCTGCCTGGCACCACTTGGTACCCAATTCTCTGCTCTCTCTGATTTAATTATAATACTATGTAAAAATCATTCCTTCTGAGAAATGTTTTCTTTCAACCAGAGAGGAAAGTTGTCTGGATGGCCTCCTTTCACTATTAGCAGATATTTGTATGTACTCTTCTGACGCAGTGAATTGAAGGGAAGCCAAGTGCTTCTAGTTAGTCTTTCTACACACACCTGCCCAGTACAACTCGAATGCATGCAGTAAGTTCCCATTTGTGGGTGACATGTGGAATAGATATTCTGGTGGGATTTTGAGCATCTAGGTTACAGTTCCACTTTCCCTACAAATCAGCCCCCGCCCACTAGTGAAATAACAGAGCTGCTGAGGCCCATTTATCTACTCTTGTAAACTGGAAAAATTACACTAACCTACTCAGCATAAAGAATCGGAAGGAGCTCATATTACAAAATAATCCTCAAATATTAAATATGGCTTAACATTCAAGTAACTAAGATACAGTAAAATGCAACATATCATATTGAAAGTGTGTTAACTGTCATTTCATTATTATTTATCTTTTCAGTGATAAAATCAAAGATTGCTTATTATGAAATTCAATGAAAAATACAGAAATGAATAAAGTAAAAAGCCAAAACCAACTACCTAATCCAATTATCCAGATATATCCACTGTGGTATGTGGACATATCTTGATGTGTCTCACTGTAGACATTTTTTATGAATACGCAAATATTTAAATATGCCTATAACAAACATTTTATCAATCACAAGACCACAATTATAGATCTTATTCTATAACTTCCTTTCCTACTAATTGTAATGTTGTGGTCTTCTTTCCATGTCCATATCTTATAAATCCAACTTATCTTCTAATGTTTGAAGAGTATTCCATCATGTGAATATATGTTAATTACTTCAACAAGGTGATGAACATTTAATTTGTTTTTTTTATTTACCAGTATTATGTTTGTTTTTAAAATCTCTCCATGATCAAAAAGAGAAAAGAAATATAAATCACAAATTCTGTTAAGAAGGAAAACTGAGTCAAAATAAAATTTTAAAGAATTTATTTTAGTAAATAGCTTTTATAAGTAAATATGAAAAATAAACAATCTATTTAAAAAGAATGCAAAGTATATAAAATACTAATTCACAGATGCATGAACACGTGAAATAATGCTCAGTCCTCTTTTCAAAGAAATATAAATTAAAACTACTTTAAAATATTTTCTCCTCTCTGGGAAAAAAAATTAACTGATAATCTTGAATATTGACATATATGGGGAACAGCATATTCATAAACTCTTGGTAGACTTGTAATTATTCCAGCCTCTTTGGAGGATAATTTGGCAGATTGGTCCAAATTTTTAAAGTAAACACTTTTTAATCCAGTGTGCTATGCAGAATTCTAAAATGGTTCTGAATATTTCTGCCCTGTGTGTGAATCGTTTGTGTAGTTCTCTCCTTTATGTGTGAGCAAGACCCATACATATGATGGGATTTCACTTTCTTGATTAGGTTTCATTATATAGCACAGATGAAAGGTTCTTACATATATAATTAAGCTCCCAAACCAGTTGATTTTTATTTAATTGAATGGAAGATTATCCCAGGTGGGTCTGACCTAATTGGGTGAAAGACCTCAGAGGAGAGACTGGGCCTTCTTAAAAAGAGACTCTCCCGCTGACCTTTACGAAGTAACCTGCCATGTGTGAGAGGACCTGTGAGGGAGCTATGTGTCAAAGCCCTGTGTTGACCTCTATAAGTGGAGAGCAGCCCCCAGCAGACAGCCAGAAAGGAAACAGGGACTTCAGTTCTGCTGCCACATAGAACTGGATTCTTCTAACAACCGTGTAAGTTTGGAAGAAGACCCCAAGTTCCAGAAAAGAACAAAGCCCAGCAAACACTTTCATTGCAGTCTCGCAAGACCAACAACTGAAGACCCAGACAATACTTCTGACCCACAAAAACTGTGAAATAATAAATGGCATTGCTTAAAGCCATTGTTTGTGATAATTTATGACACAGCAATAGGGTGTTACTACACCCAACAATGGGACTTCTAGAACTATATCAGATAAGAGTAATTTGACAGGTGTACAGTGTTGCATGTGCAATTATGTTCTTTGAAGAATTATTTATAATCTGATCTTGCAGTGAATTTGGAAGGCTTTTCTGGTTCTTTATGTCATCAGAACCACCTCAGTTAGTTAATTCTTCTTTTCTTAATGGAAACTCAATATGACAAGCACAGCACTCTTTGAAACTAAGATGGCTTATGTGTGTGTGTGTGTGTGCATGTGTGTTTTAATGGAATCATTAACTAAAGGAGAATTTTAAGTCAAAAGTAAAGTTTTCTAATGCAACTAAAGTAACTGTGGGATTTTTTATGGCTGAGAGCCCAAAATTTGTTTCATGAAAAAGGAAGAGCCCCTGTTTCTTATACAGGAACTCTAGGGACTTCATTATTATTTCAAGCAGTATTTTTCAGGAGCACTGAATTCTTGACTATTTAAAAGGTAACAAAGCCAGGATTAATGTTTTCCAGTGCTATTTCCTGGGTTGTTCTCTTTTCTGGATAAGTAAATTCAAGATGGCAGCTGCTGAGATTGAATATGATTTTTCGAGTATTCTTGAGGCTGAATGTTTAAAGTATTGCTACAGTAATGTGCAGTTTAATGAACTTCACTGATACATGATTTGTGCAAGCGATTCTTTCATGCATTAAAACCTTTAATAGCCTCCACCTATGCCTTAATTATATCCTTTGGTTTGTGATTTAAATATTTGCAAATTTAAAGCCAAGTTTAATTAAAGCTAATTGTACAATACAGTGTGTGATTCCTCTGTTGACCTGCCTATTAAAATTTAGTATCAATTTTTCTTCTTTTCATTGTATCTGAAAGTGATCTCCTAATAGAAGCTAATAAGCATTTGGTAAATGAATGAATAGATGAATAAGTGAATTAGAAACAAATTGCTACTAATTCAGAATGAAGATTTTTACATGTTAAGTTTGTTTTTAAATCTCTTGAAATAAAACTATTAATACCATTATGATAGTTTACCTGAATTCAATTTACTTGCAAAAATGTGAAGTCCATTAAAATCTTTCTGCTTCTGCCTCACCTATTCTCAGAACTTTACAGGTATTAATAACTCATTCAGTTCTCCCATGAATGAAGTACTCTCTTTGTCCCCATTATACAGATGAGAAAACTAGAATGTGGAGTGATTAATCAACTTGAGGTAGAGGTGGCATCAGGATTTGAACCCAAGTGGTCTGGCTCTAGTTCCAGCATCTGCTTTCATAAGCACCAGGAATTCTGCCTATATACACTACAGCTTACCTGTGTTAGACATTCACACACTGTAACTTCACAGAAAAGTGTCATCACCAATTAAAACTGGTAAAATATTTTAAATTAAATTAGTAATTATTACTTTTAATGTAGGAAAACTTTTTGTAAATGTTGGGGAGATGAGAAAGGTTATGGAAGGAGGTTAAGGCAATACAGACAATAGAAATGTATTCAGTTCTTATGAAGCCTTGACTTGATGAATTCAAGGGACAATCACAAATGTGATTCTAGGCTTAAAAGCAATAATTCTGCAAAGACATCATACAATATTCTTCCCCAGTTGGACTCTAAGAGTTAAGCTCATATCCTCCCTTGCCCAGTTGCTTCTGTCTACCATCCCTTTTGACCACAACTTCAGTAGAGAAGTTCGTGGGGTCACAGCCACATAAACTAGGACCATCCCCATGTCATCCTCAGGGTGATGGAGGCGGAAGGGCCTCTTAAAATTCAGACATTTATTATAATTATAACATTATCACTAGGAATTATAACACTTTCATAGAATTTATTGCTAGGCATTGTAGCAAGTGTGCTCAAGATTTATCCCATTCAATTCTCACAGCCTTCCTTCCCCAGACCACACATTTTTCAATGCTGTCAGGGGATGTTCCCATTACCACTGGGGCTCAGATATCCTAATTGCAGCTTGAAATCTGAATGTCACTATTTGTTCCAAAGGCCTCATCCACAGAGTGGAAGAAGAACCGGACTTGCCACATACTGATCTATGCTTTTGATTTTTTATGTTCCTGAATCCTTTTGAAAACATCCTGGAGCAGTAAGAGTCAACACTGCTTTTCCTCTGACCATGCGCTGTGTGCCCTACACATCTTTTGCAGTTGCACTGTCACCAGCATTTACAAGCTCCCAACTGACGTGGCCCGATTACAGGATGGGGGATGGGCACAGAACATAAAATAATGACACAGACACACACACGGACAATACATGACTCGAGTGCCCAATGCACCGCTCGCTTTATTTTTATATCCTCCAGACCCAAGGTTAGTTCCTGGTATGTGAGCGTCTGAGCATAGCAGTGATAACCATTAATTCCGGAGTTGTATCACAAGGGAACAATGGTCCCATGCTCTCAGACCTCAAAACGGTTACTTAAGGTGCCGGACATAGCTCAAAAGCCAAGGCCGAGATAAGCAACATAAAGCAATGCAGCCATCTGAAGAACTTCTTGTTCTCTCTCCCAGCCAGCGGCTCTCTCCCAGCCAGCAGCTGGCCCCCACGGTTGTGTCTGTCTTAGGTCGCCCCACCCTTGAGGAGTCTTACCCGTCATTGACTACCAACCATCTCACAGGGCTGGACCTTGGGAATGTTCTTCTTATCTTTATGGCCTCCAGACTCCCACCACTGGGGCCCACCATGGGGGAGCTGGGCAACATTTGCTTACGTGCAGAAACTCAGGCCTCTTATCATGTCACGAGGCAGCAACCGTGTCTAAAGAAAATGCTGGTTACTGCTGCGTCATGCAGCACACGTATATTACAGACTCTAGTAAATGATTAGTATAAGGCATAACACCAAAATCAGTCCCCAACACCCAACTCCTTCCCCTCTCCTAAAGCTGCTTTGCCTCTTTCTAAAAGGGCTCAGCTGAGTGCAGTTTCTTTTTCCTTTGGAATACACAGCTCTGAAATGCAGCCTTTCTTGATATAGAACATTGCTTGTGCAGTTATTATTATATGTGTAATCAGCAAGGATACACGTACCCGGCTGCTTCCTGAAGAACATGCTGCCAGGTCAGTGCACAATCGCTCCTTTTATTTGGCATCCACTTGTCTGCTTGGAGACTCTGACCACTGTTCAGAGAATTTTTCCTCCATCAAGCACTTTCTGTTTGAACATGATGCATAAATGGCCTTTTTTCCTCTTTTAGCCTGTTTGCAAAATGGAGTCCAAGTTGAAAGCAGATACTGTCTTTGTCAGAGTCACTCATCCCATTGCATGTGCTTCAGGTCACAGTAGCACCTAACCATAGGAACAATGCAGCCTAGTAAAAGCTTGTTCTGCTGCTACTGTCCCACAACAGTCTAGGCTTTTGCCAGCAACAGAAATCTACTCAAATTAATGAAATAACAGGTCACTTTGATCATATAAAATATGCCCTGCAACATAAGGACACTTTTACCCTCTTGTGCCTGTAAATGAGAGTTGTGGTCACCATGAATCTGTTAGTATCCTCAAGGTTAAATCGATATGAATTGAATAAATATTATTATTTGCCATATTTCTCAACTTATAGTTTCAATTCCTTCATAATTCTAAGAGTCAGGGAGTTAATGTAATTTTGGGGGAGCTAAGGATAAATGTGAGCCTGTGTATTGTTATATTTATGCAAATAAATAGCAAAATAGAACAAATGAGTCTACAAACAATAATATATGTATAAGTAAAGCAAGAAGCTAGCTGTTCTCTTTTGCTATGTATAGCTACCCAGTGGCCTCCCTCTAAGACAGGTAACCAGTTCACTTTTTACTAGTGCAGAATGTCTAAAATGTAATAAAGAGCGTATGTCTAGAACACAGACCGGTAAGCAGAAACAACCCATCCTTTCTCCTTTGCATCCCCTGTCAGTTTCATCAAAGTCAAAGCTAGCTGGGTCTTTGAGTGCACACAGAGCCGACATCATGGTGCAAAGTCCTTTAGTCCATGCTAGACTGTAGCTCACTTAGTCCTGTCCTTGCAGATTTTGGCAAATCTCTCTGGTATTGGATTGGTTACAGTAGAGACAGAATGATTTTGATCCTAAAAAAAATCAGGATTTTCATTTGCGAGCTCAACTGTTGGATCTGTCATCTTTCATCAGCAGGAAATTGGGGGAAATCAAATTCTTTCTTTTGTTTCAACCACACAGAGAAGGGAGAGAGTAGCGTGTGGGAAATTAATATATCTGACTTACTCCCGCAGCCCCTCCCTCTGGAGCATGTGAGTGGTCCAGGGCAGACAAATTACTTTTCCATCATATTTGGCCCCAAACTTCCCTGGTGAGTGAGGAGAAAGGGAATCATCTGATAAGGTTTGGAAAATAGCATCTGTTTTTCTTAGTGTTTCTGGATGAATTTATCAGGCATCCTGTAATTTACACTTTCTGTTGAAAACTAGGTTAGCATACCATGCATAGACATGAAGCCTTTAGGTATTAGTCAGAAGCTGTGTGCTGACCACGCCATTGGAGAGGACCGTGTTTATAGTCAAGGGTAGAATGTTTAACTGTTTCCTCTCTGAAAAAAAATGGTCCTCTGTGCCTACATAGAGCATTTCCTTGCTTCATGAACTTGAAACTAAACATTTTAGACAATTCGAGTTCTAGGATTTTATGACTCTGCAGTTATTCCTCTTATTCTTACAAGTTCAATTTGTCTACTATGTATGTGAAGTTTACTGGATCCTAAGCACTAGGTGAGGGGCAAGGGATATACAAATAACTAAGACATCTTTTCCTGAGAAACATAAATCCAGACATCAAGGGTAAAGAACAAATACAGGTGAACACTGTTAATAGCTCACACCCATTGAGAGTTTACTTTTGTAAGCTTTAGATATATTGGTTTACCTAATCCTCTTCTTTTTTTTTTTATTTCAGCATATTATAGGGGTACAAATTTTAAGGTTTCAAATAACGCCCTTCCCCCCTCCCCCCACAAGTCTGAGTTTGCAGCGTGACCATCCCCAGACGGTGCATATCTCACTCATTATGTATGTATATACCCACCCCTCCCCCCTGCCCTATACCCAATTACTGTAGTTCCTATGTGTCCACTTAGGTGCTGCTCAGTTAATACCAGTTTGCTGGTGAGTATATGTGGTACATATTCTTACCATTATGTCCATTTTACAAATGAGGAAACTAGAGGCAAGTCACTTGTCTCATATAACCCTGCTGGTAAATGAAGAGGCAGGATTGGAGCCCAGGTGCACTGGCTCTAGAGTCCATGTTCTGAACTGCTATGCTATGATACAGCACAGTGAATCCTGTGTTTAAAAATGTAACCACACAGTGCTAGGGAACACAGAGAAGAGCCTTCTGGCACAGCCCAGAGCAGTGTGGGGAGGTGAGACTTGAGACACTAGAGGCCATGAGTAGTCTCTGGCTGTGCTTCTATCTTTTTGAGGAGGTAGCATCTTGAAGGGAGATTTATAGCAAGAGAAAGTGGTTGCTAGTTGATGGAAGAGACCTGCAGAGCCTACCAAGGAGAGGACACAGCTCAGCAAAGACCTTGAGTTGAGAAATGGCACATGGGGCTGGTGGGAGAGATCGAGGGGTGACAGAGGAGCCTCTGTATTCCTGAGATCGGAGACTCAATTCTGGGTAAGGGTCCTGGCAATAGAGATGTTCCATGCGGAGTGACTGGCAGGAGACCCCATGGAGGAGCGTGTCACACTGCCCGCCAAAGTCCAAGCCCTTCAAGCCCCAAGCATTCAGGTAGGTGCATGCTCAGACTTGAGACGAAAAGCCGTGCATGGGGCTGGATTATTAAGTACAGGCAGGAAGGAGCAGGGCGTGAAGTCAGGGCTATGCGCGGGGGTGAGATCAAAAGGGTTTCTGTGTTTGTAACCAGGAACATGAATTTTCCCTACAGTGATGATTTTAGAAAAATCAATGTCACAGCTCAGTAGAGCTTGAATTTGTTAGATACACAGCTCTAAATTTCACATTTATGATATTTGCTATCTTTTGAATGGCATATGGATATTTGATCTTTGCAAGTCTGTTAATGAACAGTGACAGAGTTGTAACAGATTGTTTTCATCAATATTTACAAAGTTTCTCTCTGCCAAACCATTGAACCAAAATATTCAGTAGAATAAAGTGGACCACTTGGGAGTTTCCTGACTCCGATTTCATCTTTCTGCCTTTAGAGAGAAATGGTTCTGGCACAGGAATACTCGGCAGAAATAGGAGAGAGAGAGGCAGAGGAGCTGTGAAATCCATACAATAAATAACCATCTGTTTATAATTTATCTGACAAATATTTATAGAGGGCCTCGGCATGGTGAGTTCATTTGGACATGCAACACTCAGTTATTTAATATATGTATGTGTGTGTGTGTATATATACATATACATATATATATATATATATATGTATGTATGTATGTAAAATAGTTGACCATAATCAACCACTTTGATAACACTCTCACCAGCCTCAAAACCTTGCCCACAGCTGGCACTCACAGTCCACATGATAGTTTGTGCTGTGCGTTGACGACGAATCCATTTTGCTCTTGTGTGATGAGGAAAGCTTTAAAGCACTGAAAGCTTGTTTCACTTAACAGGCAGCTTTACTTGTAATGTAATCAGAATAGGTAACATATACATATATGTTTTCATTACGTTATTTTTAAATGTTCACAATTTTATTTTGATAAATAAAAAATTAGAAAAGTCATATCATGGCTGTCAGCTAAAGTCGCTGTGCGTGTTCATCTGTGGCTATTGACTATAGTTGACGCTTGTACCAAAGTGGTTAATAGGTCAGCCTAAAGGATAAAAATCAAATTTGAAAAACATTTTTGAACAAACATCCTGTTACCCATCATGTTAATAATCCTGTCTATCAGCAGGATTTGGAGTCTGTCAAGGTCATCTCAGGCCTGTGTACCACGTGAACGTGAATGTTAATTACACTAGCATGATTTCGTGGTAGGAAGAAGTTTGAGGTGGGAGATATGGGTTCCAGAACTAGTTCAAGTTCAAGTCAACAGCTTTTCTATAAAAAGAAGAAAGTAAACTGGGTGATTTCTTAATCCTTTTTGAATTTGAATATGCTAAGAATATAATACATCGTACTTTCTCACATGCTCTCCCAAGTGTTACAGATTTGTGCTTTCAGCTGGGAGTAGGTCATTATGGCTGAAACCAGCAACAAACAGCCCCTACCAGTTACAACAGTTTCCCGTTACGTTGTTACCCGAATTTTTGATTCAAGTCCTCTTTAGAGTAGGCATTTAGAGGTTATTCCCTTCTCACAAAGACACTTACTAAATAACTCGATCATAACAGACTCTGTCAAACCTATAAAAGCAGATTCTATTCCCTACATAATACCCATCAACTTCTTGACTAATGTTTTATTGAATTGTTTACAATGAAACAAAGGTACCACTCCACTGCTGTGATGATAAGACCAGTATATTTCCTAATGTTAGAAACAAGTCAAAATCCATTGTTCTCACTTCCTTTGCAAAGTTTAGCTGACCTCATCCAAATTTGGAAAACTCTTAGCTTGAAAGTTTGCCCTGGTCATTTTGATGGGAAAAAAAAATGATTATCAAAGACCTTGGTTTATTTTTTATCATTGCTTAATTTTACACATTTTAGATGTACACGAATAGAAATTTGCAACATTTATTGTTCATTTTTATTTTAAAATACATATAAAGTTAAATTTTTAAAAATGTGTAAAATATAAAAGAGTTCTAAAATGAAAGAAATTTGCCTGTAATTTTACTGTTTAAAGATAGGCACTGTGAATGCTGAGGAGGAGCTTCCCCTTCCCAATATTTTATGTGTAGATTTATAATGAAATCACTCTCACTTCACTGTGTGGTGCTTTACTGGATTATAGATGGATTGAGACACAAAGGACATTTATACTTTGTTCTGATGGGCCTACTGTAAAATTGTGCTAGATGTTAATTTCTTTCCCATCTTAGGTTACATATTTTCTTATTCACTCTAAAACTATAATGATAGTAGGAAAAATGACACCATTAAGGTAAGGATTCTCACAAATTTGATAGGTTAAATTTGTGTCACACATAGAGCTAAATAAAAATCTTTACTGAGATATATATTTCTATTTTTTAAAGATAACTGGCTTAATATGTAGATATTTTATAATTAGGGAGAAGAGAATTGACATTTGGAACATTTACAGTATGCCAGGCTTTGTGATAGAAAATTTAAATGTGCCTTTAGACTATCCTCACGGTATTACCCATTTTATAGTTAAGGAAACGAAGATTCAGAAAGTTGCAATGGCTTTTCCAGAGTCACTTGGCTAAAAAGCTATAAAGTTAAAATTTGAACCCAAGTTTGTCTAATTCTAAAGTCTATGATTGTTCTTTTAAAATAATACTTTTCCTTTAAAAATACGTAGAGAATAAAGAAATACATGACAAAGAAAGATAAAGACATCACTGATTCCACTCCCAGATTAACTAATTTTCTGGCATGTTTGTTTTTAATCTGTTTTTGGTCCATATGCTAAGATACAAATGTATTTTTTATTGCTTTCATTCACTTTCTCTTTTTTTCTTCCTTTTTTTCTTTCTTTTTTTAATGGAACCAATATATACACTGTTTTTTAACTTGATTTTTTTTTCTCCTTGGCTGTTTACTTCCATGACTATCAAACTCCTTTCAATGGCTATAAATTAATGTAGCATTATTTATCATAAACAGTTCCCGATAAGTGTATTTTTTGTTATTATAAACAATATTTCAATGTACATTCTAGTATCCTTATGCATGTATGCAAGTATTTTTGTAAGATACATTACCAAAACCAAAAATTTCTGAGACCGAAAGTATGAATACATTAAATTATAAATGATATTGTGACATTGCCTTCCAAAAATGTTTACCAATTTACCCTCTCATGGTAAATAGTCTGATAGTGCCCGTTTTGCTACTGCACCAGCCATTATCAGTAAACCCTAACTGAAGGAGAGGAGGAGAGGAGATCTGTCTTCCCATCCCATTGTACTAATGAAAACACTGAGACTGAGAGGGGTAAGGGTTTGCTCATCACCATATCTGTAGGAAGAACTGGGTTCAAGCCCAGCTGGATTATAGTGCTAAATACATACAGTATACTAATAATGATGCTGATAGTAATAGATAAATCAACACTGCACAGTACCAGGCACTATTCTAAGCAATTTTAAACTTACTTAATCTTCCCATCAATTCTGTGAGTGAGGTACAATTACTATCCCCAGGTTGTAGATAAAGAAACTGAGGCACAGAAAGGCTAAATGACTTTTCTCATCAACAAATCTAGTAAGAGTGGGAACCACTCTTAGAAGTCCATGCTCTTAACCTGTGTGCTATATTTCTATTTTATACTTATTTTCCACAAAGTAAATTGTTTCCAAGAGGTATTCCAATCATGTCATAAGCATAAGAAATTCAGATATACCATCAAATGTAGAGGAAGAGCAGGGTCAAGGATTTTGAACTGCTCAAGGTTTATTCGTAAGGAAGTAAACTGGCAAAAAGTAGTAATATTTTCTTGTGGTATTAGACAAAGTGAGAAACCAACATTATTGGATTGGGATCAGAAAACATATTTGAGCTTAGCTTAATTATGCAGAAATAGATCATTTCTTTTCTCCTACAGTATAGTTCTGTATGTTTTTAACTACTAAAAGACATACACAAAGATAATTTGCAAAGAATGGTTTCAGTATAAATGTACAGCTTTTGTTATATGTGTGTATGTGTATAAATTATTTGATGCATATGTTCGAAATTTCTCTGTTTCAAGGACCCACAGCTGTAAGTTGAGGAAATAGAAACAGAAAAGTTAAACAATTGTTCTGAGCTGGCACACTGGCTCAAGAAAATATAATATTCATCAATATGGCAGTTTGGAATTTTTCCCAAGTTCATGGCTTGGTATTCCAGTCTTATTCCATTTCTTTTTTTTTTTTACATTAAAATTCTACAGCATTCTAAGAGAACCATAGCAAATTTTATCCTTACAGCTATTAGAGAATGGAAAAAATGGGGAATGGGGGAAGTGGGAGGTATATATATACATATATATGTACATATACATATAAAATACATATACAAAGCTTATTTAATGCATGCCAATTCAAACATTTTATTATATGACAAATAATCATAAATATTACATCAGCATTGATAGCTAAAATAAAGGATTTTTCTACACTAAACCCTTCAGCCAATATTTTATTAGGGAAAGAGGTTCTTTTTAGTAGTCATAAGATGAAAGAAAAGGTTTACACCTGGATGGAACTGGAGGCCATTGTCCCAAGAGAAGGTATCGTAAGAATGGAAAAACAAGCACCACATGTACTTACTATTCAATTGGAACTAAATGATAAATACTCATGCACACATATAGTAGTAAAATTCAATGGAAATCAAGCAGATGTGAGGAGGTAGGAGGAAATGGGTAAATTCTCACCTCACGGGTACAATGCACACTATCTGGGGCATGGACACACTTACAATTTTGATTCAACCTGTATGAAAGTAATTCATGTAACAAAAATGTTTGTACCCCCATAATATTCTGAAAAAAGAAAGAAGGAAGGGAAGGGAAAGAAGGGAGGAAAGAAGAAAGAAGGAAGGGAAAGGAAGGGAGGGAGGGAGGAAAGAAGGAAGGTTTTCAGAAGAAAGCCAATGGTTTTGCAGCTAAGGCCTTCTGTGGTGCTTAGCTCCAAAGGGAACTGAGCACTGTAAAATTCTTTGAAGGCATTTATGGTTAAGTACTGTGTTTAAACAGGACAGACAATAAATACCCTTATGTGCCCATATAAATTTTATTTGCAAAGAGATGCTTTGGTGGGTATTACCTAATGTGCACATTTGCACTGCTGTGTCTTCAGTAACTTCCAACCATGAATCCACAAGGAAGCAAGCCACTTCAGCCAGATGTCAGATTTTTGTTTATTTTCTTTTTTTTTTCTTTTTAAAAGAGCCAAATTATTTTGATTCTTTAACCTGACTTAAGCTGTTTAAGATCCTTTTCCTCTACTTCCTCATGTCACATAAAGTTAGGTTTTCAAATTCCATCACCATGATAAAGTGCTGAACAGAGATCAAAGAAGCCATCAATTGCCTATGCCCTTTGTGGAGTAGATGATGCGGTGGCTCAAGGAGGTGATGGGCGGAGCTTTTGAAGGTCCTCAGTGTCTGCACCTGAATAAGAGCCAAGAAAGAGAGTGAACTGATGACTATTGGTTCCAGGCTTTTTATCCCTCTTTAATTTCATCCTCCCAGTGGCATAATGAGAGAAGCATCATTACCCCAGTTCTGGGATCCTCAAACAGGGGTGATTTCGCTTCTCAGGGGACCTTGGCCAACATGTGGAGACATTGTTGGTTGTCCCAGCTGCAGGTATACAACTGGCATCTACTGGGGAGCAGCCAGAGATGCTGCTAAATTATCCCACCCAAGACGTCAGTAGTGCTGAGGCTGAGAAACCCTACTCCATTTTTCAAACAAGGAACCTAAGGCTATAAAAGTTTGAATAAGTTGATCAAGTTCCATAATTTGTGAATGACAGAGTTAAAATGAAACTCAAGCTTGACTCATAAGTTGACCCTCTTTATCAATAAATCTCAGTCCTTCATGGGTAGTATGAAATAGAATCAAAAATTGCAGATCAACATCCACTTGTAGGCAGTTATAAATATTAGGGGAGTGGACCTTATATTGTGGAGCCACCGAGGATTTAAATGCAGAACTATTAAATAAAAAGCAAATACTCCTAGAAAATCCAAGCTTAACTAGGAGGGCTTGGGGAAAAATAGTATACATAGAATTCCTATTTTTAAACAATTTTTTGGTCACAAGATTTCATTCTTTATGTTCTATTTACATAGATGTAGGCTCTCCTATCTGAGTGCCTGGAGTTAACACAATTTATTAAGGGTGAAAAACATTGGTCAAAATCAAATCTGATATTTTATTTTCAATATTATTTCCAAAACTCTTCTTTGTACCTAACAAATATTGAGAAATGTTCTCTGGTTGTCTCGCTTGCTTCATTTTCTTATTTGTATCTCTTGTCAAAGAAGTCCAGTGAATCCAGGTTACCAAGAAGGAATTCTGATCCAAGCCTTGCACATCGTGTTGAAAGGCCCCAGTTGTGGAGATAATATTCCACTCTTTGGGTAGTTGAGTTTATTTTACTCTCTAATAGGACTGTGCAAATTCAGGTCTTTGGAGCCTATCTTTGAAAACCATTCATTCTAACCTTTGTTGTTTTCTCACATTTATCCATCAGTGTATTAATTTCCCCCAACCTGGCTTATTAGTTTCCCGTTTTCATAGTTACTATTAACAAATCCACATATTCTTTAACCAATTAAACACTTAGGGGTAGTATTGCACTTAATATTGGACTCCTCTCGGGAAATTACTAGACTATGGGCCCAAACAATGATAGGGTGTTGAACTGACAGAAGAAATTGTCTAGTCCAGTCAACTAATTGCATAATTATAGGAGTAAGGTCCAAAGGGGTTGAGTGTCTTGGCCAAGGTCAAACAGCCAGTTAGTGGTCCTGTTGGGACCATAGTTCTTATTTGCTGATTCTCATTTCCAGGCTCTCTGCACTATACTTTTTAATAAGATTTTTTTTAGTAACAGAGCTCATTGGAATGTCCTTCAAGATAATATTCGCTAAGTTGCAATGAATTCCACTTTATAAAATATATTGTGGATTCCAATGGTATTTTTCTACTCACTGTGTATTTTGTAACACCGCATGTTTTTTGTGTATTTATTGGTCTTACCAAGATAACACCTGGTTTCTTAGGCCTAGGTGTGACAATGATAGTACTGATACCAAACATTGAAGCCTGTAGTGCTGATGCCATCACAGCCTTCTTTTATTATTATTATTTTTTATTTCAATAGGTATAGGGGGTAGAAGTGTTTTTTGTTACATGCATGAATTATATAATGCTGCAGTCAGGGCTTTTAGTGTACCCATCAGCAGAATGGAATACATTGAACACGATAGGTAGATTTTTCTCCTTCATCCCCCTCCCAACCCCCTTCCTCCTTAGTTTTCAATGTTTATTACACCACTTTATCATCATATATACCCTTTGTTTAGCTCCCACTTACAAGTGAGAACATGTGATATTTGTTTTCCTATTCCTGAGATACTTTACTTAGGATAATAGTCTCCAGTTCCAACCAAGTTGCTACAAAAGACATTATTTCATTCCTTTTTATGGCTGAGTGGCACTCTGTGGTATGTATCTTTATCCGTTCATCAGTCAATGGGCACTTAGATTGATTCCCTGTCTTTGCAATTGTGAATTGTGCTGTGATAAACATTCGAGTGCAGGTGTCTTTTTCGTAAAATGACTTCTTTTCCTTTGGGTAGATACCCAGTATTGGGATTGTTGAATCAAATGGTAGGTCTACTTTTAGTTCTTAGGGGAGTCTCCATACTGTTTTTTATAGAGCTTTTACTAGTTTGCATTCCCATGAACAGTGTATAAGCATTTGCTTTTCACCATATATGCACCAACATCTATTGTTTTGACTTTTTATTAATGGCCATTCTGACAGAAGTAAGATGGTATCTCATCATGGTTTTAATGTGCATTTCCCTGATGATTTGTGATTTTAGCATATTTTCATATGTTTGTTGGCCATTTGTCTATCTTCTTTTTGAAAAAAATCATTCATGTCTTTCACCCACTTTTTCATGGGGTTATTTGTTTTTTTCCTTGATGATTCGTTTGAGTTCTTTGTAGATTCTGGATGTTAGTCCTTTGTTGGATATATAGTTTGCAAATATTTTTTCTCATTCTTTAGGTTGTCTATTTACTATTTTGAATATTTCCTCTGCTGTGCAGAAATGCTTTAGTTTAATTAAGTCCTATTTATTTACTTTTGTTTTATGTATTTGCTTTTGGGGACTTAGTTATAAATTCATTGCTTCCTAGGCCAATGTACAGAAGAATTTTTCATATGTTTTCTAGAATTTTTATAGTTTCAGGTATTACATTTAAGTCTTTAATCCATCTTCAGTTATTTGTGTATATCATGACAGACAGATATCAAGTTTCATTCTTCTGCATGTGGCTATCCAATTTTCCCAGCACCATTTATTGAATAGGGTTTCCTTTCAGCAGTGTATGTTATTGTCTGCTTTGTTGAGATATGTTGGTTATAGATATATGGTTTTATTTCTGGTTCTCTATTCTATTCCATTGGTCTTTGTCTCTAATTTTATACCAGTATCATGTTGATTTGGTTACTACAGCCTTGTAGTATAATTTGAAGTCAGGTAATATGATGCCTCCAGATTAGTTCTTTTTGCTGAGGATTTCTTTGGCTATTCAGGCTCTTTTTAGGTTCCATATCAAGTTTAGGATTTTCTTCTCTAGGTCTGTGAAAAAATGACATTGGTATTTTGATGGAGACTGCATTGAATTGGTAAATCACTTTGGGCAATGTGGACATTTTAGCAATGCTGATTCTTCCAATCCATAGCATGGGATGCTTTTCTATTTGTTTGTGTCTTACATCAGTGTTTTGTAGTTCTTCTCATAGATATCTTTTACCTCCTTGGTTAAGTATACTCCTAGGCATTTTATTTTCTTTGCCACTATTGTAAATGATAGAGTCCTTGATTTGAATCTCCATTTGATTATTATTAGTATATAGAAATGCTACTGATTTTTGCACATTAATGTTGTAACCTGCAACTTTACTGAATTTATCAATTCTAGGAGTCTTTTGGTGGAATTTTTGAATGTTTCTAGGTATAATATCATATTATTGGCAAAAAGGAACTGTTTAACCTCCTTGTTCCCAATCTGGATGCCCTTTATTTCTTTCTCTTGCCTGATTGCTCTGGCTGGGACTTCCAGCACTATGTTGAATGGAAATGGTGACAGTGGCCATCCTCATCTAGTTCCAGTTCTTAGGGAAGTGCTTTCAACTTTTCTCCATTCAGTATGATATTGGTTGTGGGTTTTTCATATATGAATTTTATTATTTTGATGTGTATTCTTTCTATGCCTAGTTGCAAGGGTTTTTTTTTTTTTATCATGAAGGGGTGCTAGATTTTATTGAATGCTTTTTCTGCATCTATTGAGATGACCTTATGGTTTTGGGTTTTATATTTATGTTTATGTGGTGAATCACTTTTATTGATTTGCATATCTTAAAGCATTATTGAATCCCTGGGATGAAACCCACATGATCATGGTGAATTATCTTTTCGATGTGCTGGCGAATTTGGTTTGCTAGTATTTTGTTCAGGATTTTTGTGTCTATATTCATGAGGGATGTTAGTCTGTAGTTTTATTATTTTTGTTGTTTCCCTTCCTGGCTTTGGTATCAGGGTGATAGTGGTTTTGTGGAATGAGTGAAGGAGCATTCCCTCTTTCTTGATTTTATGAAACAGTTTCAGTAGGATAGGAGCAAGTTCTTCTTTGTAGATCTGGTAGAATTCAGCTGGTGTGTTTTCCTTTGTAAATTACTTGATTTTTTTCATCCCACAGCTTGTAAAACTTTTTCCTTCACTTTGACTGTGGCCAGACTGATAACTATGTGCCTTGGTGATGTCCTATTTGCCTTGAATATTCAACATGTTCACTGATCTTCTTGTGTCTAGATATCTAAATCTCTAGCAATATAATGGAAGCTTTCTTCCAATATTGTCTGAAATAGGTTTTCCATGCATTTTGCTTTTTTCTCTTCTCCCTCAGGGATACCTATGATTTTTATACTTGTTCATTTTATATAATCCCACATTTCTCAGAGAGATTTTTCATTCTTCTGCATTCTTCTTTTCTTCATTTTTGACTGATTAATTCAAAAGCCTTGTCATCAAGCTCTGAAATTCTTTTTCCAACCCTTAACAGTGCTACTCTCCTGCATCTTACCATTCCCCTGTGGTTGTCACAGGCAGGTGAGGGATGGTGGATGTATACAGTCTGTGCACTGCAGCATGGGCATTTGCCTCACCCAGGCCTATCAGTGATAGCTTTACCCAGGTGGCTCCAATGGGAGTCGGGGACCTTGGGCACATGTTCCATGCTGGTACTGTGGCAGCTGTTGCTGGAAAGTTGCCCAGGCAGCAGCAGTGGGCTCAAGGTCTATGGGAAGCTGTTCTGCCTGGTCCTCTAGTGGTGGTGGGAGGCATACCAAAATGCCTGGCCTCCATATTCTCTCCCTAGCCTGGCAGGGGTGATGGGATGATATCAGCAATAGATATGCTCCTTGGGTATATGCAGCACGCTGGTGCTGGAACCTCAAAATGGCAGCACCTGCAGTGCCCAGGATTCAGGAACCAGTGGGCCCTGCTGTGCCTTCTCTCTGGAGTAATGCCACTGCACAGTCTCCAGTCGGCTCCCTCTATCAGACCGAAGATGAGCTGTAGTGGCGGGGCCCTCCAGCAGCTCCAATTGCAATGTCTGCAGGGCATTTTTGGAGCCCCAGGCTTCTCTCCTCTGTTCCTTAATCACATGAGGGCACCTTCCCCAAGTACTTCCTATTCTATTGAGCAAGTTGTCCTACTTCTCTCTTCTTCCCTTTGGGTGCCTCCTATTGCCTCTCCGTTGATTCCCAGTGCTCTCTCCTAGACAAATGATCTTAAAGTGAACATCTGCTTGCCGTGTTTTATCCTTTTTGTGAGAGCAACATGTGCAGGCTGCTTCTAGTCTTGGCTCCCTTCTCCCCCCCATGGCCTTCTTATAAGTCAATCACAGGCACAGGCTCCACAGGAGGCCTGCTTCAAAGACCACAAATACAAGAACTTTACCAGAATTACTGACATTTGCACTGTTCCTCTATCTGTTGTCTTTAAAAAGAGCAACAATTGCTTAAATTAGAAGGCAGAAAGCAAATCCTTATAATATCCTGACAAACCCAAGCCTTCTCTTTGCTCATCCATGTGCAGGGTTAAAGGCAATAGGCATCTTTGTGTACAAACCAGAGTGGTAGGGAATAGGGTAGTAACAGTTATATGGTCACCCAACAAAGGACATGTGTACTGCCTCAATGGGAACATGCACAGTATTTGGTGATTCCCAGAGCCATTGATCTTGGAGAACTGGTTGAGAGAAAACCTCATCCCCCATATCTTCCAACTTCAGGTTGTAAGACCACATAAAGGTAGAAACACTGGCTTTTCTAGAACCCAGCAGCAGGGATATGGTCAGAAGAGAAAGAGCTGGTAGCATGGTCCTATTAACCTTACCAGCTCTGTTGGTATTCTCAAGTGGTGAATTGTTGACCAGAGAAAACCAACTGTCCTCTGCAGGTATCACCCTCTGCAATGTGACACATTGATGAGGTCCTCTTTCTGGGAACTGTGACACATGCTCACCCTGTCAAATCCACTATGTTCCAACTCCCTTTGTATAAGAAGCCAGTTTTCACTAATCCTTTACAATCACAAATTGACAATATATGGTCATGCAGATTTCATTTAACTATTTATTAAACACATGTTTTGGAGCATCTACTATGGTCTGGGCAGTTATTGGCATAAGATAACGTGGAAAATTAAAATTACAAATAGAATTAACACTGACTCTGGGAATGGAAAGAAAAAATGAAGAAATAACATTTATTGCACAGCTACAAAAACCAGGTACTTTATGTATACTGCTGCACTGAGTCCTCATCAGACTCCAGTTAGGAAGTCATTATTATTCTCAATTTACCAATTAAGAAACCGACTCAAGGATAATGAGCATGCCCGAGTCTCCCAGCTAGTGAGCAGAGAGCTAGGAGGGAAGCAGGTGTTGCCCTGTCCCGTACTTCAGTGTTTTCAAAGGGAGAGAACACTGACATGGGCCACCGTGCCTCACAGGAGAGGAGCATGCCTCTGAAGCAGCTGGAGGATGTGGCAGTGGGAAGACGGGCAACCCTGATTTGGGGCAGAAGCAGGGAGCAATGACCCGCCTCAGAGAGGAAGCCTGGCTCCATCAGCTCCCAGCTGGGGTAGAGCCAGGTGCTTTCTTACATGGAGGAAAGAGAATCTGCCCCATATTCTCCACCCTATGCCACATCCAAAACATGAGGCCAGCATGGCTGCTCATTCCCACCTATGAAAAATGGTGGGGAACACAGGCATTTTTGTGCATGTCAGTGTGTTGAGAGCATGTTCTTAAGTATGGGTGTGTGTACGCTCTGCACAGAGATATCTAGGTTGACTGTAATCTCCACATGTGATATGTGACAACACGTTTAAACAGTGACCTCCTTCTACTAAAATTTCCCCAGGGTACTGCCAGGTGGCAGACTGTTCACTCTAAATTAGATCTCATTTTATCAGCTTTCTAGTACAGTTGCCAGTAAGTAGTAAAAACCCAAAAATGGAAAGTCAGAAATAGATGCTTTATAAAAGAACTGAGAAGATCCCTAATAATTAAAGATTTCCAGTATTAACCATTTTTCTCTCAGAACATGTGCTTTCTCATCATCATTTTCTTTTTAAGAGCCCATTTTTATTTAAGAAGAGTTTTGATGTCTGTTCTTTTGCCAGAGAATATAGGGTTCTGTTCCCATAAATCAAGACAGAAATTTGTCAGGTACCAGGCTAGGTTGATCCAAATGGACTAGAGTTTTAAAATATCTATGTAGGAGCTTCTGCAAATAGTGGATGTGACCTCACACTGTTGAAAAAATTCTCTTTACTGTCTGGCACTATTCCTGTGTTGCTGTTGCTCTGCCATGGTTTGGATATGGTTTGTTCCCAGCAAATCTCATGCTGAAATTTAATCCTCACTATGGCAGTGTTGGGAGATAAGGCCCAGTGGGAGGTGTTTGGGCCATGGGGAAGGGCCCTTCATGAATGGATTAATTCCCTGTCACAGGAGTGAGTGAGTTCTCACTCCATTAGCTTCCAAAAAAAGCTGGTTCTTAAAAAGCCCCTAGCACTCCCATCCTTTTGTCCCTCTATTCATGTCATCTCTGTACAACCTGCTTCCCTTCACCTCTGCCAGGAGTGGAAGCAGGTGGAATCTGTCATCAGTTGCCCAATCTTGAACTTTTAGCCATCAAAATCATAAGCCATATAAACCTTTCTTCTTTCTAAATTATCCAGTCTCAGGTATTCCTTGACAGCAACAGAAAACAGACTAAGACATCATCATCTCTGGAAGGTTCATCATTGATCTCCCAAGGCTGGAGTTAGGGGTGGTTCCCTATCACTTATGTCCTCTTGTCTAGAGTTAGGGGTGGGTATTGAGGACTGAAAAGTGCTGAGAATGGATGAAAATACAGAATTGTCTCTCAGGTCTCCCAAAGGAGAGTAATAAAACTTGGAAAAATCACTTAACACAAGTGTCACAGAGCAAGTTGGAGAAACTTACTGGGACGAGCCAGAAAAGTAGTGCAGATTTATTAATGCTGAAATGTGGCCAAGACACATGGTTTAGGTTTCAGTAGCATAAGTCAGTAGATTCAGCAGAATCAGTAGATTCTGATTTCTATCAAAATCAGACTTAAGAAAATATTAAATAAATATTATTATATCCAAGACTTTTTTCCATTGCAAGAAATATTGAGCAAGCTCAAACTAGCCTCAAGCTACAATGGAATCTGTTGGCTGGTGCAATTAAAAAGTTCTAGTATTGTTTTGCTTTTGGCTGGCTAAATTCAGATGTTCTCTGAATGGTCTTGGGCAACTGATTCTTCTTCCAGGACTTGGCTCTGATATCTGCAGTGTCACTTTCATTTGCTGAAGGAGTCTCTTTACATGATAGGAAGGATTATCATTTTAAACTGAAATGATCCTTATAACTCAAAGTCTCGCAAAGAGAGAAATAACCTCTGGCTTCACGTATCCATTCCAGCCCCTAAAAGGTATCTGATGGACAAGCAAGCATCATTTTGTCCAGCTTCTGTGGGAGGAAGAGGGCCCTCTTAACTGACAGCTCCTTCCAAACTCCAGCAAGGGCAGGTCCCAAAGGAAAGCCTTTGGGAGGACAAATGTGAACCACAGCTGTCCATGATAAAATTGCACAGGGAGCAGAACAGCTTAAAAGCAAATTGGAGCTTACCTGGATGTTGGAAGAGAGCAGTAATTGAAGTGTAGACCTTCCAATAACCAAAGACAAAGATTTGAATTGGGACTGGATTTGTCAAAGGGTTCCAGAAGCAGAGATGCTTGTATGACATATCCTTAACTCTATACTGCATATAACTGCACTTTCTGTTATCACTTCACAGATCTATGGGAGAAGCTTAGAAGTGATGGCAAGCCCCTCTTCACATCCTCTCTCCTGATCCCTCTACATCTTCACTCAGCATTTTGCTTCCTCTGTTGTTGGTCTCTGAGACCTTCTCTCTTTTCTGTCTCTCTCTTTCTCTCCTTCTCATTCTCTCTTTCTCTGTTCTTTTCCCTCTGTTCTTCCCTACCGTCTTCTCTCTCTTTAAAATAGCTCTTTGAAAACAATAAACAATAGTACCATTTGGTGAGCACAGTTCCTTTCAGTCCACATTTACCTAGAGCTGTTTTCACCATAATTGTTGCTGAGATGAAACACTGACCTTTCCACACTGAAAAAATTAAAGTGTTTCATAGGTCAGAGAAAACAATCTCGTAAATACCAGCTGCAGGAGAAATGCCCACATAAAGTAACCACTCCCTTCCTGATACCAGAACTTGTTATTTTCTAGTTTTCCCTGAACAATAGATCTCCTACCCATTCTTATTATCTTTAAAGATGCCAACAATGGGACTCCTCACCCCGCAAGGCCACCATGGCCAAACAATTCTTACACAAAACCAATTGTATATATTTTTCCCCTAGGACAAAATCTACATGACCAAATTTTTTCCTGGAAAAAATGTCTTCTTTGCCCCAGAAATGGTGTGCAAATGGGACAGATGTAGATTTTGATTTCAATTATGCAGAGAACAGCTGCAATTCTACACTGTATTTGTCACGTGTAGACACAATAATGGGCCATGTAATTTAGTAATTATTAGGTGAATAAAGTTAATGAATAGTACTGAGACAAAATGTTTCCCTAACCAAATCTAGAATTAGTTAAGGCACTGACTTCTAATATATAATGTGCATACCAGATAAAACCACCAAAACATTTACAGGTTATGAATACAATAGTATATACATATGTGCATGCATCTAAGCATGTAGCCACTTGTAATCAGAAGTTTCTAGATGTTACTTATGAGAAATTGTTCCTATATTTCTTGCTTTAATATTTTCTGTGACTAATGCGCGTACCTTATATTGAATGGGGTAGAATAAACCAGTTTTGTCTATGTCTAACCTGAGAGTTAAGTTAAAAACATTGGAAGGATACATTGTGGTGGGAAATAAATTTGGAGTGTGTTAAGGCATAGAGAAGCAAATACTTCCCAGTTTACATATAAATCATGATATTTAATATTCCTTAATAGGAAGTGATTATAAATTCAAATCCATACGCTTCAGGATAAAGTTCCAACACCAACTAACTGTGTGCTAACGCCCCCTTCAGATATGCAATCACTCACACCCTTCCCTTCCCTAAAGCAAGTGGTGTGAGTTATCAGCATGCAGTTCTCTAAGCTGGGCATACTCTTTATCAACTCAATGACTTTGCTTAGGGCTTCCTCTCTCTAGAAGACCATGCCCATCAACTCCACCTTCTCTTGACTCTCCTGTAACACTTGAGCCTACATCCTACAGAAGGCCCATCTTGACAGTTCCTTAGTCCAAAGAAGTTGGTGTTAGTTCCATAGATGATATCTGTCATGTAGACTGATCACACAGACCTATCACAGCAGTGATTGGTTTATTTGTTTTTCAGCTCCAATAAAGCATCCTTCTTTCATCAGTAATTTTTATATTGTTTCCCAAAAATACCCCTCTAGTAAGGGAATAATGGTCCCAAAAATGACTGCACGCCAATCTCTGGAAGCTGTGAATATCTTACATTACATGGAAAAAAGCATTTAATACTTTGCAGATGTAATTAAAGTTACTGAACTTAATATAAGAGGTTAACCTGGATTATTCCAGTGGGCCCAATCTAATCACCTGGGTCCTAAAAGTGGAAGAAGGGAGGCAGAAGCAATGAAACCATGGAAGAGGAAGGAAAGATTTGAAGTGGGAGAAGGACTTACTTGACCCACTATTGCTGGTTTTAAAAGTGGAGAAGGGGACCATGGGCCAAGTAATGTGGGTATCCTCTAGAATCAGGGAACAGCCCCTGACAGCCAGCAAGGCAACAGGGACCTACAACCTGCAGAGCAAAGTCCTACAATGGCAAATAATGGAATTCTGCTAAGAACCTGACAAAGCAAGAAAATGAGTTGACCCTTAGAACCTCCAGAAAGGAATGCAGCCCTACTGACACCTTGATCTTAGCATGATGAGATCCAGTGCAGAATTCTGACCTACAAACTGTAAGATTAAAAAAATTGCATTATTTAAGCTAGTAAGTCTGTGGTAAGTTGTTACGGTAGCAATATGAAACTAATGCACTTTCCAAGGTATGTACTTGCACTCAACAGAGCTGCGTTTAGCACCGAGCATCAACGCTACAGTGGTGTGATTTGGGGAGCTAAACCTGAGTGTCCTCATCTGTAAATCATATAACCCAGGAGCTGTCTATTAGGCTTCTATGTGGACGGCATGGAAGAATATGGGTAAAGCACCTGTAAGATGTTTGGCACATAAGAATTTTTACCTGTGCCCCATGAAATATCAATGGTTGCAGTGGATATGCTCCTCAGCCTGGAAGGCTCTCCCTGTAGATGTCTGCATGGCTCATACCTTCCCTTTCTTTACATTTCCATTTAATAGAAGCTTCTCCATGAGGCCTCCTTTGTTCACACATTTAAAACGCAACTCTTTCCATCCTCTTCTCTTTCTAGTCCTCTTCCCTGCTGTCTCTGCCCCATAGTATTTATCACTCAAGTGACTCTTTGTAACAATTGTCTACTGCTGTGTAACAAGTTACCCCAAAACTTAGGGACTTCAAACGACACACATTTATTCTCTCACTGTGTTTGTGGGCCAGGAATCCAGGCACAGGTTAGCTTGGGGGCCATGGTTGTATCAAAGCTCAGCTAAAGAAGTATCTGCTTCCGCACCTCACTCAAGTGGCTGTTGGCCATTTTCAGTTCATTGTGGGTTGCTGATCGAAAGCCTTGTTCCTCACTGGTTGTTGGTTGGAGGCAGACCTCAGTTCCAGGTCATGTGGGCTTTTTATCAAAACCAGCAAGCTTGGAAGGTGAGAGAGGGAGTGCCAGCAAGCAGGAGTAACAGAGTTTTGCAGCCTAATCTGGGAAGGGACATCCCATCACTTGTCCTATATTCTTTGTTAGAAGAAAATCACTAGGTCCAGCCCATATTTAAGGGGAGATGATTACAGAAGGGGGCGAATTCCCAGAAGCTGGCATCCTTGGGAGCCTTATCAGAAGCTGCCTCCCACACCACACTTCCCAGGCTGTGTGGGATGGTCTGAGTTCATACATGGCTCTGGTGTAATTATCAGTGGCACTTCCTGTTGACACACACTGCCCTGGTGTGACTGTCAGCAGTACTTCCTGTTCACACACGCTGCCCTGGTGTGACTATCAGCGGCACTTCCTGTTCACACAGGCTGCCCTGGTGTGACTGTCAGCGGCACTTCCTGTTCACGCACGCTGTGCCCGGTGTGATTATCAGTGGCACTTCCTGTTCACACAGGCTGCCCTGGTGTGACTATCAGTGGCACTTCCTGTTCATGCACGCTGTGCCAGTGTGATCATCAGTGGCACTTCCTGTTCACACACGCTGCCCTGGTGTGACTATCAGCAGCACTTCCGGTTCACACACACTATCCCAGTGTGATCATCAGCAGCACTTCCTGTCCACACACGCACATGCTGCTATAAATTACTTTTTCTGCTGTACTTGTTATGATATAGTTATATCACTTGCAAAATTAAAGAAGTTATACTAAAATGTTGCTTTTTTTTAACTTGATAAATGTTTATTATGTTGCATTTAAAGTTAGTTTGGAAATGTAATCATTTTAGTAGATTAATTTATATCTAATGTGTTGATTTTGCACTCAATAAGTGCATTGCTTTTAAGCTCTGTGTTCAAAGGTTTCTCTTCCCTTGATAAGATAATGCATGGAACCTAGAAACTATCATCCGGTGTCAGTTTTTGAACTTTTCTGCCCTAAAGTTAGGTATACTTATTTTCTAAATTCTACTTAATTTTTTTAGTTTTTTTAATTCCAATTATTTTTAATAAATGGGAGCACCTATTTCAATTTCTTTAAAATGAATAATTAGAAAATAAAACTCAGGTAATGCTGTTTAGAAAGCATCTTCATTATGTAATGCATAACAGTTTACTGAAGCAAACACACTTATTATTGTGGACACAGAGCCCCACCCATGGGAGATTGTCAATAAGTATTTTGTGAATTGATGAATGACAAACTGAAAGGACATTCTAAACTTAGGCTTATTCTTCTAAACTTTTATGTGTCAAACAGCAGAGATTTTTAAATATTTAATGTCACTGTGAGTTTGCTTCTCTAGAGATCAGTTAAACTTCTTTTGATAACTGAATATTTCAACTACCATTTTTCCAAATTCAGAGAAGTCAGTTGGCCTGTCTCTGGTCATGTAACCATTAGGTCATTAAATATGAAATGTCCAATTTTGAATCAAAAGTTTAGTTTATTATATCTCAAACAAGAAGCATACAACTAACCAAAGTAATCCCCTAAACTATCGGCACAGTTTTGCCATCTTAACATTAGCTTGTTTAAGAAGCCTGGAGAGAGAGTGGTAATGAAATCTCAAAGGGTGTTTTCCACAGCTTGTTGAGAATTTAATATTTTTCCTTGCAAGAAGTGGTTGAAAGCCTGGAATAAGTGGTAGTCAGTTGGTAAAATGTCTAGTGAATACAGTGGATGACAGAGAGTTTCCAGATCCAGCCTCTGTAGGTTTAGCAGCATTGTTTTTTGCCATATGTGGTCTTGCAAGAGGATTAGCCTATCTCTATTGACCAATCTCGGCTACTTAATCACAAGTGTCCTCATTATTTCATCCAGTTGGTTGCAGTAGACATTCGTTGTAATTGATTGACCAAGTTTCATGAAGCTATAGTGGATAATACCAGTGCTGGACCACCAGACACCATTAGCTATTTTTCTTGATGAATATTCGGTTTTGGACTGTGTTTTGGCACTTCATCTTTATCCAACCAATTGTGTCCAATGCTTGCAATCATCCAAAAGAATCCATTTTTCATTACACATAACAACACGGTACAGAAATGGTTTGCCTTTTTGTTGTGACAGCAAAGAAAGGCAAGCTTTGCAACAATTTCTCTTCTGACACTCATTTAAGTCATGCAGTACCCATCTGTCCAGCTTCTTTGCATTGCCCATTTGTTTCAAATGGTCCACTATTGCTGGAATAGTAATGTCAGACCTTACTGCTAATTCACACATAGGTTGAGATGTATTTGCTTCCACTACAGCTTTCAGCTCATCATTATCCACCTTGGTCTCAGGTCACCCACGTGGCTCCCTTTCAAAATTAAAATCACCAGAATGGAACTTCTCAAACCATTGAAGTACTGTGTGTTCATTAGCCACATCCTTCCCAAACACTTTGATGGTATTTCGAGCTGTCTGCTCTGCATTGGTTCGATGATGGAACTCATATTCAAAAATAACACACATTTTTTACTTATCCATGGTTTCATAAAAATTGCTTTAAAAATATGTGAAAGGTAATCACAAGCCAAAACATGTGTTTGAAAGACTGAGGATACACCTTTGCAATAGAAAAAAAAAAATTCAAAGTGAAATGTCAGTGATATCAACTGTCAAAGTTAGTACTTAAGGAAATTGGACATTTCATACTTAATGACCTAATAGTAGCAAGGCCAGATCAAACCCCAGCTTATAGCATTCTATTTTTACTGAAAAGTCGTCACTAGATTTGAAGCATACCTGAAACTCTTGACATTTGCAGTGATTTTCTCTTCAGTAATAGGTAGAAATTTGACAGTCTCCAAAAATTCCCCTGTGTATGCCATGATTATATTTTGATTATGAAAAGAAAATGAAGGATTTGAATGGAGGACTTTTGCTTAGTCACTTTGCAAAGCACCGGTTGACTTTATAATATAATATTCAAAGAAAAGTTAGACTAATGTGAATGGTAACAGAGATAGTAATTTCCTTCATGTTGCCTGTTAATTTATGTGAAGGATTTATTTAATCATATTTAAATCCTATAGAGATTAAAGAGATGCAATTAGGAAAATAGGAACAATCTATCTTTGTCATTCTAATTCCTTGCTGTTTAGATCTGTGCACTTGTCAAGGTAAATAACACTGAATAATAAAACAATTTCAAACTATTATTTGGAACCATCTCTCAGTAGGTAGCAAAAGACAGATCCTGCAATAGAGGAAATTAACAAGCCAAAGAGAGAAAATTAGTAATACATTATTTTCTAGTGTAGTATTATTTCTGCATTACTGAGCCCATCTGTGGTGCTGAGTTCTCCCTTTAAAATAATTTGTAATGTGTTTTAAATTCATGTTGGTCTGATCACCTGGTTAGTAAATAAATTACTTTTTCTAAAAAATATTTCTGCAAAAGAGAACTCTCTCCAATGATGGACTTGTTCTACGTCTATTGTGTAAAATAGCTACTGGACACATGTGGCTACTAAGCTTCTAAAATGTGTTTGGTGTGCCTGAGGAGCTTAATTTTTAGTTTAATTTGATAAATTTAATTTCCCATAGCCACATGTGCCTAGCAGCTACCACATTAGACAGCACTAGTCTGGCAGGTACTTGGGCATGTGTGTTTGGTGTTTGAGAGAGACAAACAGTGAGTCTACGGCCATACCACCCTGAGTACGCCCTGTCTCCCCTGAGAGAGACATTGAAAGAATTCCAGTCTTCCACATCTGTCCCTGTTCGTCTTTCAAGGTTCATCCTACCTCGTGTCTCTTCACATAGTTTCTTGCATGACCTTCTAGTTTTGCCAGACTTTCAGGCTTGGTCCTAAAGAGGCGAGGCGCTGGGTTTCAGCCCCATGGGAGTGTAGCTTGGCTCCACAGCTGCAGACCAGATCACAGGCCAACAAGCTTCCCAAATGCCCAACCTTGAGGACAACATAGGCATGAAAAACCATGCAAATAAATCCTTTCGTTGTCCTGGCAGATGATTCACAGAACACGCCACCCTCAAGGTCAACCACATCAAAGTCAGCCAAATTCACCCACAAGGGCCTGAATTTTCTCATCTTTTTGAATTTAAAATTACAGAAGATTCAGGGAGTAATCTTTTTTAGGGTTTATGGAGGACTGAAGTCACTTACACAATGGAAGCTATTTAGTGAGATGACATTTCTGTTAATAAACTCCCTAGGTACATAAACATAGAAATACGTGATAAACTGTAAGTCATACCCTATAAACAGTGCCTGTTTGAACACCTAACTACATGCCCAGTGGTGGCCCCTTTTGCCCAAATCTCTTCATGTTCTCCAGCAACTCTGCCTGAAGATGGAAGACTCAGCAGCTGCAAGGACCTGTGTGGGCTCTGAATTTAATCCTCATAACCCAGGAAATCGAGCCTGGAAATGATCTTCAAATTATTTTTAACTCATGCTCAGATCATCATGTAGTTTCCACATTCTTTGAGTCCTTGAGGAATTTTCCAATGTTCAGACATACTTATTTCCTGTAAAAAACTTGAATCTGGTAACCCTTTCTATCATGCCACACTGTTTTTCTTCTGAACTAAAGCACAACCCACACAGCCAACTCAAGAATGCGATGGGAGCAAGAGAAAACAAAGATGCGACTGGGCTGGGTTTTTCTATCCCTACATTAAACTTTGGAGGAGGTGAAATGTACCTCCCACCTCCATATGTTCTTTTAATTAGTGGTATCTCTAGCCTTCTTTCCCCTTTTCTAACTGTCCTTGGCTGACTTGAATTTGGGCTACACCTGCCCCAAGAAATGACAAGAAAACCCAGGGTCCCCACCAGACACCGGAAAAAAGTGGTTCTCAGTCTTGGCTTCACATTCTAATCACCTGGTGAGCTTTGTAAAATATCGGTGTGTAGGCTCATCCATTTAGATTCCATCAGACTCAAGAAATGGGACCAGACATGGATACTTTTTTGAGAGCGTTGGGTGACAATTTCACTTGTTTTCGCTCTCAATAATTATTTTTGTCTTGATAACGAACCCTAGTGCAAAGCTGGTGCATGAATTGTAATTTCCAGGAGTTCATTTTTTTAATTCTTTTTCCTCCCTGCAGAGGTCATGTAAAGTGTGCTAGCTACTCAAACAGGAAGCCTGGTATTCGTAATGGCCTGAAGAAATCTTTAAGGGCAGCAAGCTGGTTCTCAGAGTTCGAAAGGGAAAAGAAGTCCTCAGGCATAATCTCCTTGTTTCTAAATCTAAAGCATCCCTAAAAGATGCCTGGACAGCCTCTGCTTGCACTCTCCCAGGAATGGAGGACACGTGTGCCCAGGCCAGCAGGTACCAGTCTGAGCCTCTCTAGGGGGTTAAAGAGGCCTTTAGCCACCAAGCAGAAAATTACCTTTGTTACTCATTAAATGGCAGGATAATTTCACTTGAGCAGTCTCCAGCCAGGGAAATCAGCTTTGAAAGATGGAATCTTAACTTAATATCATAAAAGTCAAATTGTGGGTGTAAATTTCCCCACTATACAAAGGGAAGACATTCTGGGAAGACCAATTTCCTTCATAATTTTGACAGATGGTTTACCTGCAAGCCTATGTCACTTCAGCTTGTCAGAAAGTGGTATAAAATGTTCATCAATTTTCAGCTTGATTTCAGATCTAAATTGAAGAGTATTGTTAGGGTGTACCATAGAGAACAAGGCAAAAAAGAAGTTCAGGGCTCTGGAGTGAGTAAATGAGACACTAACACAGACTTCAGCACTAAAGTGTCGTGAACATCCATAGGATGGCCAGGTAGGATGAGACGCCAAATGCCAGGAGGGTCCATCTTCATGATTTTATTTTTAAAATCCATGTGAACCATTCTTGGTTCTTACTTTCAGCAGTACAAATCTACTGGCTAATTTAAGCAGAAAGAAACTCGTTAAAGGAAAGTAAAGTCAATCACAAACTCTCCAGAAGAATCTGAAAACCAGAGTGGCTCCATCTTCAGGGCAGTGGGTCACAGTCATGTCCAGGGACTGGCCTGGTGAAGGACCATTTGCCTCAGACCTCTCACGATGCTCCTAAAATCACTGTTTCTGTTGCCTCTGGAATTGTAGGGTGCTACTGTCACTGCCGCCACTACTTGCTGGAATAGATTCTGCGTTTTCCCAGCTGCTTCTCACGTTTAGCTTCCATTCTAAGTCTGGGTGTGTCTGATGCGTCCAGCCAAGGACATGGGCCAGCGCTAGCAGTAAGACAGACTGGGAATGCCAGCACTAAGCAGCCGCTGTCTTCAGCTCCTGTGCTCAGAACTGAGCTCGCCCCAAGGAGGAAGGGAGTTCCCCGACACCAGGGAAGGTGCCCATGCACCACAATCCTACAGAGAACAGCTGTCCGCCCTTCCAGTGCTACTGCCCTGTGGGGTCTACAGATAGGTGCCCATCTGCGGACTGTGCAACCCAGCAGCACAGAGACAAGTACAGAAAATAAATCAAGAGGAAGCATTTAGAAACCTTTTTTGAACAGCCATTTAGGTTTAGGAATTTTTTATCTTTGTTTCATTTTTATTTCATTTTTCTAGCCATTCATTTGTATTATAATTTACAAAACTATCAGTCTGCAATGGGTTGGAAACAAAAACAATGGCCTTTTAATGTAGAGAATTTGAGAAGCACTCCTCCTTACCATATAAGGGATTTGGTTTGTAATATGTACTTAGTAAAGTAAATTCAATTCAAGTAGCCCAAGGAAAGATGTGATTTTTGTTTAATAATTTAAAAAATACATTGAGAACTTAGTATATTCTTCTGTCTGGCTCTGTAGTATGCTCGTTTAAGCCTTGCTACTCCATGAGGCTAGAACTATTTTTATTCCCATTTTGGAGATGACTAACTTTCCCAAGCAGTCTAGTTCCAGAAATTTCACTCTTGCCCACCAAAATACACTGTCCCTATCTTGTATGGAATTGCCTACCTGAGAGCAGCCAGGAGATAGCTCAGTTAGTAATATTCCATGATTAAAAAGTTGGTTGTCTTTAAATAGCAAACATATTCAGTTGTCAAATTCACTAGTCTTACTTCTAAGCAGGTTTCTGTGACTTCTGATTATTTGCACTCGATGTACTGAATGTAAGATCTTAGAAGATGCTGACAGGGATTGCTGGCTGCAGGTCACCTGGTGCTGCTGGTGTCAACAGCACCAGAGATGAATGTCCCAGCATCCAAGGGGTCATGTCTCCTCACGGGACCCGGTCCAGGCTGGTGTTAGGGGTGTGGAGCTTTCTCTGGGCATGTGACCCGTCCAAAGCGTGGTCATGTGTGGCAGGGAATGTCTGTTCACAATGACCAGGAATCAATCCAGCTCCCTAATTCTTCTTAAACACCCAAAATTTCTATCAAACTCACATTTCAGACCTGGTAAAAGTCACTAGTCAGAAACAGAAATACATCAGTGTTCTGAAATACCAGTCCTATAAAGCCAAATGGCCTTCAGCAATTAATACGATCTCTTCTCAGTCTGTTCTTCTTTAGAAGAAAACCATACTGAATGGGTACAATTTGTTCTTGAACAAAACTCTGAGGCTAAGCTGAGGTCAAATATTAAGTTCGCAGAGTAGAAATCACATGAGTATGGGGTCACTGGTGAGGTAGCTCTTCCAAGATCTAATAGAGCTTCTCATGTTGATAAATAATATACAGTATTTCTTACTACACAGATTATAACTTAAATGTATTTTTGATATGTCAGTCTAGTTATTTTAGAAAAATCACTGCAGTGGGGCCTAGCCTGCTGTCTCTTAGCCTCAGACACATTGCTGTGAATTATCTCATCTTTCAAAGTAGCAGCCAATCCCCAGTAGAAGAAAAATTCTTCATTATAATTAAAACCATCCTTTTCACATGTATTATTCACATGTTAGGGTGTACCCTTCAAGCATTTAAGGTAAGGTAGGAAATATGAGGATTATTTTCAATCTACATTTTCATTTTTGGCATAATTACTATTGGTATAAATGCCGACTAAGAGCTTAGGGAAAGGGCAGCATTCAGAAGAATGCACGATTCTATGCACTTTTTCTTTGAGAGGGCAATTTTAAGGTTTGATTTGTTTTTGTTTAGTTTTTGGGTTTTCCCAGAAGAGACAATACTATTAGTTTGCCCCACTCTCATTGAAAATAGATCATGAGACACACAATGGTTTCTAAACCCAGATATAGAAAAGCAATTGTTCACCAAACAAGGTTCCCACACGCTTGGTTTCTCATCATAAAAAGTTTTATGCATAACAATTTTGAGGGTTATAAGAAATGGGTTTTATGACTCAAAATTGGGCACCATGAATTCACTTGCTACCCTACAGGTGGTGAAACAGGCATTGTTTTTGTTGGAAGAATTTGGGCAGCAAGTCCAAGATGTGGTTGTGGGTATATTCCCTTAATTCTTAGATCACTGCTGGCCAACTTGCCACTTCTGTTGGTCACTCAGCTTTTCTGAACATCTGGAAACAGTTTTTCAATGAGTGGCAGAGGACAAGAATATGCAGCTGGGACCTTCAAACTAATTAAATCCTAAAACCCATCTATTTTTGTGAGATTATTCCAAGTGGAGACAATCTGTAAATATCAAACTATTCCCCAAAGTTTATAATACAATTTGAAACATGGATAATTGCCTAATAAACTTGCAGAATTAACTTTGTATGATAAAATTAATTGCAACTAAACTGCATTTCCTTACCAATTATCTTGTTGCTGAAGTGATCAAACAAAACTGATGAGGGTGTATTAGTCAGCTCATGCTGCCATAACAAATACCATAGAATAGGAGGCTTAAACAACAGTTCTGGAAGCTGGAAGTCCAAGATCAAGGTGCAGGCAGGGTAGGATTCATCCGAAGGCCTCTTCTCTTAGCTAATAAGTGGCCTTCATATCCCTGTGTGCTCATCTGGCCTCTTCTTTGGGCATGCACAGGGAGAGAAAAAGCAAGCTCTCTGGTGTCTCATCTTATAAGGACACGAATTCTATTAGATTTGGGCTCCATTCTTATGATTCAATTTAACCATCATTACTTTCTTAGTGGTCCACATCTTCAAATATAGCCACACTGGGTATTAGGGCTTCAACATATGAATTTTAAGGAGATACAAACCTTCAGCCCATAACAGAGGGAGAAAAAAAGCACAATTTATTTACAAATGAATTTGATAGAGATAGTTTAAAAATATCAAATTCAAGATGTCAGTGGAGAAAATGCAGTTTTTTGAGTAAGGAATTCAGTTGGTATAAAGTCTTTATTTCATTTGGAAAATTTTTACCATTTGAGTCACAGTAATCCTAACAGATTCTTTTAGAAAGAGAAAGGTATAGTATGATTCCAAATAAAACATTCTCCTCCAAAAAAATAGGGAAAGAAACTCAATCAGTTGTGTATGTGTGTGTTTGCCCGTTTTTAAAATCCAAAGTCTACCAACGAATGATAGAGAATGTTTCTAGATTAGTGTATTGGTACCTCCCGCTAGGTAACAAATTACACACAAGAAATTGGTGGCTTAAAATACCAGCATTTATAATCTCACAGTTTCTGAGGGTCAGGAATGGGCACAGTTTATCTGTGCTTTCTGGCCCTAGGGACATCACAAGGCAGCAACCAAAGTGTTGTCTGGGACTGTAATAATTTCAAGGCTTGACCAGAGAAGGATCCACTCTAACCTCACTAATGGGGTTGGTGGCAGGATCCAGTTCCTTGCAGACTGGTGGACTGAGGGCCTCAGTTCCTCAAGAGCTGTTGGCCAGAGGCCTCCCCTGATTTCCTGGCATGCAGTCCTCTTCCTAAGGCAGCTCCCAGCATGGCATCTCGCTTCATCAGAGTGAGCAAGTGAGAAGGCAGCAGAGAGAGTACAAGCAAGAAGGAAGTCACCATCTTTCATAACCTAATCTTGGAAGTGACTTCTTACCACTTTTTCCAAATTTCAGTGGGTAGAAACATGTCACTAAATCCAGTCTACACACTCACGCGGGAAGGGATTACACAAATACATAAATACCAGGAGGTGCATCACTGAGACCCAAGTCAGGAAGCACCTACCAAAAATAGCAACTGGCTTCCACCTTAATAGTGACAAAATAAAGGTGGAAGGTAAAAGAAATGTTGATGCTATCAACATGACTTTCCTCTAAACTGTTAAAAAATAATGCAAATCATTGTCTTTCTAATACCTGGTTCCATTTCTATGACCATATGTATAGTCACACCGAGTGAGTTAAATATACAGATTATCATTAGTCACATTTTTTAAAATGACATTTTCTTGTGTGATATATAATGTTTGTACCCACATAATATAATGTTTGTACCCCATAAATATGAAATTTAAAAATAAATAAATAAATAAATAAATTGGAAAAAAATAAAGAGAGAGAGAGCAAGAAGAGAGAGGGAAATCAACTCAGGCCAGCAGCTGGAGTATTCTGTACCAAATGCAGTCTGGCTATGTTGTCTTCCTGTCTCTGTTTCTAAGAATTAGTTGAAAGAATGATCAAGAAATAACTTTGGGCTATGTGTGTGTGTTTATGTGTGCATGCCTGTGCATGTATGTAAACATGTGTGTGCATGTGTGTGCATGTGTGGCCATACATATTTTTGCAGTGAGAACACTCACAGAGCAAAGGATTCATGTCCCAGTGGGTGGCCTTGTATATTTACCTTGCTTCTTTCTTGCCATGGCCATAAAACCGGGCAGAGGGACTTTTTTAAGTTTGAGAGGTCTAAATTAGTTCTGCCTCCAAAAACCATTTCCCTTCTCAGAAGTATGCTATTTTCTTTTTTCTGTAAACAGCAACCCCAATGCATACTACCTAGTACATCCCCGAAGTTACAGTTTATCTTCAATTAGTGGCTAATTTCAACTATCCTCCTTCGCCCCTTCATTATGCTGGCTTAAGTACGACCATTGTGCCAATAGAGCTTTTCACCCTATAAACCAAAGATCTTCCACTTCCCTCAATTAGCAGGGTACAAACAGTGTACACAGAGCCAAGGAGAAAATCCGTTCCTAATAAAATCTGACAAAACTTTGGAAGCTGCATGTGTGTTTGCCCAAGCGTGTGCACATGCGTGCCTCTATGTCTCAGAAGCACATATTTTCCAAAAGTCGTGGATCATGAAGCAACACCGCTGATCTAACTGCATTCCCCCTAAAATGATTTAAAGTGCTGTGAAGATTTCTTTACATTGAACGAGCTCATTGTGCCTCGCCCCCAATTTAAAAGGCCAAACAGTGCTTTTTGCTTTGCTTTGGGCTGGAGAGACAAAAGAGGAACAGCTTACCAATTCCAGAGACAGATAAATTGCTTTTCTAAACAAGACTCATTGCACTTATAAACGTGTATCTCCCATAATTTTTAAAAAATAGTTTATATATAAGGAGGAACCTTATAAACAGTACAGACTAGTCAAGGCTATGGTTTTGTCCAATTAAAGGACTGGACTTGACAAGACCACCAATTGTTCTGTTGTGTTTTGGAGGCTTAATCCAAGTTTACATTTCCAGCCAATGTTTCACTCCTTATGTTTATGACAGCACAAAAGAGCGAGCTCTGGGAATTTCTCAAGGGGAAGTCGAGACAGTCTGAACTGCCACTGAGAAAGAAAGCGAGTCAGGAAACCATGTGGAAGGGAAAGCGGAGAACGGATGATCCCTCTTGGGTTGACATTTAAATCCCAAATTGGATTCTCCCACAAAGCAAAAGTGAAAATATTTTCAGTGTTTGCACATATGTAGGAATTGCCAAGTGGAGATTTAAGTCTGAGAGAGTAGCACAACATCAACCATTTGCACAGCTGTTGTTGGAAATGGCTCCAAACCATCCCGACATGTCTAACAAGTATAAATATTGATAGTGTGCGTTTCTGGGCTTTGTTAAGGGGTGTCCCTGAAGATAGTGAACTAATAAGTACCTCACTAAATGCACTTATTAGAATATTAACTCTGCCTCTCATGACAGTTGTCGCTCTGCAATCTATGTATAATCTGTGCATAAAATAGCCCTTTTGTGGGATTTAGAAAGTATCACGTGTGGTTATTTTGGTAAACTTAAGAAGCCTGGCTGTGAGTTAGTATTTTAAATACATATATATTGCTTCCAATAAAGAGGGGAGGAAATGCCAATGTTTTTTGTAAAAAAGTGGTGATGTATTCTTGGATTTTGTGTTCCCCAATGACTGTCATGTTCTCTCTATCAGCATCAATCTGCCTTCACGACATCCAGACACCCGATTCTACCGTAGAGTCTTCTGTATCTGACATCATAATGGTGCCACAAGCTCAGGATGTCCTTGAATACTCTTCCTCCAATATCCTCTGGCTAGACAATCTAAGAAAGCAATTGACATTGAAGGGGATTTAATAAGTGCTTTCAGGGTAACTAAAACTAATTCATATTGCATTATCATCTAGGAAATTATCAATGACTGTTAATTTTTCCCTTCAAATGCTGATGAATGGGTTATTTTTCTCCTATAAATGCCACCTTAAATGCTAATGCACATACCTTCCAGAAGCCACTGAGGTTTTTCCCCCCTTGATTTTAATATTTTTAAACCATGTAAATACTTCAGAGAATCATTTGGTCAAGTTTGGAAAAAATCTTACAAGAAGATAAAAACCAAGATCAATAATCTCTGCACCTGACTTTCAGTGCCCCCACTCATGTCCAAATTTCCCTCTACTTCACAAAAAATAGCAAAATTGGTCTTTATCTTCCTGAACCAATACAATAGTAGAGTTCAGGCACTGCTGAAGCTCCACTCCCCAGTTAGAGTTGCTTCTTTGTTCGTGCCTGTTGGTGTTTCTGGCTCTTGGTCTCTCCATATCACAGTCAAACAAGCAAACAGAAAAAGAGAGGGGAGAGAAAGGGAATTAATAACCTCCCAGAGAGAAGGAATGGTATAAACCACTGTGAAGGAAACAAGCTTACCAACAGCTGACTAAATGCCAATGAAAACACTTCCCTTTGGGCTTCAGTGGTTGAAGATTAACATGCTGAGAGTTTATTCTTCTCTTCAGGAAGTGATCATCCATCCTTCTGATACACCCTAAACAGCCCTATCTGGGATTAAAATAAGATGATTCCTCGCTGTGGGATTTATCAGGGTGCTCTCACATGTCTTCCTCATTGAAAAGCAAAAGCTCATGCTTCTTAGAAAAACACTGAGCAGCAGAGATTTTCCTAATGAATCAAAGGGGCAATGCAGGACACCCCGTGGTGTTTTTAGAGTTAAAACAGCAGGAGTTACCTGTAACTAGAATCATCTGAAACCTGCATTAAAAGTATGCCAGTGATGTACAGATAGATCCCTTAAATTAGCGGTGCCCCAACTCTGCCATAGTAGAATATCCGGGAGCTTTGAAAACCTCCAATGACTATGATATACCCCACACCAATTAAATCACAGTCCCTGGAGGCAGGATCCAGGCATCACTGTCGTTGTAAAACTCCCCAGGTAATTTCGACACACAGCCAAGTCTGAGAATCAGTGTATTTGTAAATGCAGGTGCACAGTACTGCACTTTGAACATCTCTGACTCCAGGCTCCATTTATTATTTTCTTCCACAAACAGCTGATATTCACAACAAAAGACAAGGACTAAGGATTGTAAAATCAAACAATAAACAGACAAAAACCCAGGTGCCATAACCCAGGCCATCTTAAGAAGTGAAGTTAGAAGGACGTGACCATCCACAAACGGAGGTAGATTTCTCATAGTGCTGGCTTTAAAATGAACAAAAGTTTCTTGCTAAAACCATGTTCCATTTTCTCTTTTCAAATAAAGAGACCATTGACAGAGTTCAACTTTGGTATCCTCTAAAGATGACCTGAAAGTGGAAATCTACATGATTAGAGTCTGCAGACTGCAACAAGAATTTTCACTTGTAATTAGCCCTACCGCAAATTCAGGAGAGTTGTTAACTCATTTCTAACAATAAATGTGGTGGTAATATTTGGATAAAATAAAATTACTTGAATAGTGATATATTTAAAAAGATAATCTAGACAATTAGAAGAATCTTTAAAATGTTAAAAAAATCTATCATTTGTGCAGAGAGAATTCCTGGTTAATTGTAACCATATTATTCTTAGTATTTTCTCCACATAATTTACCTTTTTTGTGTTATTGTTATTGCCATAACCTATTACCATTTGGGTACCCAAGGTGCGAAATACTGCATTGGAGTGGTTTTGTTTAAAAGACCTCCAGTGAAACTATCTAATTCATCACTTCCTAATTCTACTCTATGCACTCAGATATGTCAGGAAAGTAGAATCTTTAAGTATCTTCAAGTTCTTGCACAAGTCAGAGATGTCCTTTGAGATTTCCAATGATTTTATATTCCATTCTTCCTTTAAGTTCTACTCTGCACAGATCGGAGTAGTATCTGTTTATATTAGGTCTCTGCCTTTGTCATTTAAAATCTTGGAAAGAAGAAAAAGAAATCCCAAGTATAATTTTCTATATCTTAGAATCTGTCCACTCAACAGCCATTTATTAGGCACATATTTTATGCAAATTAGACTTTGTTGCAGGAGCTGGAGATAATGTCGTTGAAGATTAAAATCTAGTAAAGGGAGATGCACAATGAAAAAATATAAATTAGTATATTACATATCAGGTGGTGGTAAGTACCATGGAGATAAAGTGTCATCAAAGAGTGAGAGGATTATTATTTCAAAGAGGTTAATGTGGAAGCCCTCCCTCTACAGTGACCTCTGAGCGCAGTTTGGATCCCAGCAGGAACAGATGGCGTATTCAAAGGAGTGATCAGGAGAACTGGGCAAGGGTACTGTTTACACAGGTATGGACAGGACGCAGGGACTAACTACAGCGGGAAGCCATTACCACACACAGTCCCAAAGGGGCAGATAGTGGAGCTGTAGCCAAGAGAAAGAGGCCGCTTGACAGCAGTGGGGGCCAGAGGAAAAGGAATTTAGCCACTGTCCAAAGCACCCCGGAGGGAGGGAAGTGTTCATAGAGGGCAGCCTCCTGCAGCTCAGACGGCAGGGTGCAGAGAAAGGCTGGCAGAAAGGGAGGCAGATGGAGTGGGTCCTCCCAAGTTCTGGGGACAGCACTCCAACCAGGGGCTAAGTCCTTAAGGGAGTGTGCCTGGCACATTCTAGGATGGCAAGGGGGTCCCCGTGGGTAGGGACTCAGTGAGCAAGGGGAAGGCATCATAGAAAGCTAGATCATCAAGGTAAGTAGAGGCCAGTGGTGCTACGAAGATCGTGGCTCTTGTTCTAAATGTGGCAAGTTGAGGAATCTGGGGGACAGTTGTGAGCAGAGGAGGGACATGGCTGCTGTGTGGGAAACAGATCCTCAGAGACTACATGGACTCAGCTGTAGTGACTCAATTTACAGTAGAAGTTCAGATGAGAGACCATGGGAGTTTGAAATAAGGTAGAAACCACAGAGGTTGTGAGAAGTATTGAAGGAATTACATCTGCAAACCTGTCGTGATATTTTCATTCATTTTAGCTTCACAGTGATATTCCTCAACTCAAGGAAGGTAGGGTGGGAATATGTATTGAGCACTTGTTATGTGCCAGATTAATCACTGAGTGTTCAACCTGGGCTCATTTGTTTTCTATTTCATTTTCATAACAATGCTATGAGGTGGATACTATTTACCTCATTTCACAGATTAAGAAATCAAGACTTAGAAGGTTCAATATGTGCAACGTTCCTCAGATTTGGACAGGCAGGGTGGAAATCAGTCTATCTGATCCCAAAGCAGTCTCTACTGCCAACCACCCTGTCCCCAATTCTGAGGGATGTACAGCATGGACAGATATTGTTTGTGTTATAACACTTGATAAACTCTTCCTAAATCTCTTTCAAAGGATGCTATGAAATTATGAAAAAAGAAATGGTCGGAACTAATTCATATCCGCTATAATAATCAGAAATGAGCACGATACTTTGGGGTACTACAAATCAGTACTGAGTTTATTACTCACAAAATGAGTACTGGTGTGGCCAATGAACTTATCACCTAAATAATGTATTTGAATAGAGTAATCAGCATACATCGAACAAATGACTGTAGGGAACAGAGTAACTATTGAATTTGAGTTAACCTACTGTGTAAAAGCATAACCTGAATGTAATAATTTTTTTTAAATTCTGAATGTGCCTTCGTCTACAGGGTTCATTTAAAAAATAATGATATTGGTCATTCTTGTTAATGTTTCTAATGCAGCATTAAGCCAAAATTAGTCAACTGGTTGAAATGGAGTTATTCAATTATGATTAAAATAATTCAGATCGAATATTTTATGTTAGAAATTCTATTTGAGCACATAATGCTACAGAATAAATTAAAGTATTTATCTCCATTTTACTTTGTATTGAAAAAGTAAACTCAGGCTCAATGAATACACCTGGTCAACAGCCATATGGAGGCATGATTAAACTCCCATCTGGGCAAAAGCCCAGTGCGTTGAGAAAACATGTCAACATTTGGAAAAGCTAGGTGTTTGGCCCCAGGCTGGCAGTATTGATACAGTATCAGCGCAGTAACAGATGTGTCATGTGGACTTCTAGAATATGTGGCTATTTGTTGTAACACAAGGATAGCTTATAAAGGATATTCTAATAACAAAAGTAAACCCTATTAGCATTTTTATTCCAGGGCATATTGAAATATGAGGCTTATCTAACCACCAACTTGATGGACACACAAACTGTAAATATCAGTGACAGGCATCATGAATGTTATAAAAACGATGGAGAGGTTATTGATTGATAGTGGTGGCATATTGCCTTTACATGTGAAATTGTATGTGCTATAGTATTGTCTGTGATTTAGATGAGATTTGACCAAAGTCTGTGGGAATTACCTAAAAGATTCTTTCTAAGGAGAACATTCTGCTATATTTCTAGTAGCTCTATTCTGCTCTATCTCTGCTATATTTCTTGTGTGAAATATGTCAAATCTTGACACTATATTTATGAGGTGGAGTTTTTGTTGTTTTCAATCATCACGAAAAGGCGGTTTCACAGAGGAGTACATCTGGATTCTGCGCAATGATTGCACCTTAACTCGATTCTAGTTGTGCCATTAGGCTGAATGGGAAATTTAAGTCAATTTTTAAAAGTTTTCTGTTACTAGAATTTGGCAGAATGGATGTTAATTTTTTAAAAGATGATGGCAACGTGCTTCACAGAAGAGGAAAAAATAAGTGTCCTAAACAGTTCGATGGCACAATGTATGAATTTGGATTTCACTGTGGCATGTTTCAGATTACTGTCATTCATTTCGATAAAATGGATTACCAAACTCTGAAGATGAAAGCATTTATGTTTCAGAAACAGTTCACAACCATCAACATTCTAAAGTATATTTGACCTATCTTTTCTACTTATTAATCTACTTACCTTCCTACCTACCTATGCTTAGAAAGATACATATCAGAAAGTTAAAATGATTACCTATAAGTGAGGGGATTATAATCATTTTTCCACTTTATGATATTCTATATTTTGTGATTTTTTTTAGCACTGAGCATGTATTATTTATATAACTGGCATTTTATAAAGCTATTTAAGTTTTCTTAAAAGTCTAGTTAATGGAGTAAAAAAATAAAAGCCTAGTTAATTTTGAAGACAAGAAAACCAAGTATCATGCTTAGCATAAAGTATATGAAAAAGGACATAATTAGAACTCTTATAGAAAGTCTTAGAAGTCATAGAAAATCCTTTAAACTTTTCTAAAAAATGTGAAATTAAAATATAATAAGTAAAGAAAGTGCTATAAGCTGAATATATCGCATTTAGTGGATGTTTTATTTGCAAACATTACAGTTTGGACATATTTGATCCTTTAAATTCTGTTGTCTTAGAAATGATCATTCCATTTTGATGCTTAGGGCATTTTTTCGCATTTTTAAATCCAAGACTAATTGTAAAAGTTGGAATTTGAGGCATGAGCTCAGAGTCAGCTGAATAATGGAGTCTACTTTGACCTTAGATATGTAGGTCAGAAAGGGGAGTGTTTAGGTAGAGGGACACATGATACTAAAATTTTTTATCTGTCCCCTGTTCCTCATTTCTGAAGTCTGCTCAGAGTGGATAAACCATCAGAGCATTCAAAACAGGCTCTAAAAGTACCCATCTCATGGTCCCAGAGAGGGGATGAAAGCCTCTCACCTGGTGTGAAAATGACAGTCTTTAAGCCAATCTGTACATCATGGCTCTGGAGGATCAACAATGGCACATGCCACCAGTTCTCCAGCTGGTGCGCCCACATTACAGGCTGATGAAAATGACTCCTGCCAGTTCCTTCTTCCTCTGACCCTTTGAAGTGAAGATTACCTGGACAGCTTACTTAGGCATCTGTTGTTGTTGGCAAACATCAGAAGATCAGCAGTCCTATCCCAGGGCTACTATTTACTATTTCTGTGTATGTCTTCATAACTCAACCTGAAAATGGGAAAATACCTAACTTGCTCATCTTAAGGCATTAAGTTTGAAGAAAGATATCTATCTAAAGGTGCTTTATAAACTGTAATGGGAATGCAGTTTTTCGTAATTCAACGGGTTTCGTAATTCAGAGGGTCTTCTAAATGCAGCAAATATTTATCAGGTCTTCTATGCAATCATTCAACTTTATGCTGCAGTAGATAAAAAGAAAGAGTTTAAGAAGCTAAATCTCAAGCCTTTATTCATTCCATGTGTTCATTCATCAAGTATTTATTGTATTTGCCTCTTAAGTGTGAGGCACTTTCATAGGTGCTAGAAATAGTTTTGAACAAGATAATCAAGGCACCAATCAGGGAGCTTACAGTCTAGTAAGATGATGAATAAATGGCTTAATTAGGATATAAATTGCTGTGATGGCTTAAGTAAGGGCATATGCCACATGTTGAAGGACACAGGAAGTAATTCATGATGAAGATGACATTTGAGTCAGACTAGAAAATATTTTAAAGCAACAACAATGTAAGTTCCCAAGAAGGATGAGAAGAGAGAAGGGACAATGTGAGTAATGGTTTGGGGGAGGGAGAGCTTAGGTCGTGCACTAGGAAGTAGCGAATAGCCTGGTTTATGTGGGGGTAAGGCCACATCACACATGGCAGGAGGTACTAGGAAAAGAGATTGAAAAATTGTTTGGAAGCCTCAATGACGCATGTCTATGTGGATAGGCAAGAAGTTTGTTCTGAATTCAACAGGCAGTGGGGGAGCAATGGAAGATATTGAGTCAGGGAATGGATGGATGGCAGGTATGTTTTAAGAAAATTGGTCCAACAGGAATGGATTCAAGTTGGAAAAGAGTATGGCTTCCCATTGGGAAGCCATCACTATCCATCAGTATCTTTCTCAGTGTCACTGTGGTTCATACAAATAATGGGGTGCACTGCAAAGCCAGCATGCAAATGTAATGGATATGACAGAAAAAAATTTAGCCAGTTTCCCATTCACAGGTACCTCTTCCCCATATAAATCCCATGTTTTCCAAGCTCATGAATATAAATATCTCTCTTCAGCCTTGTTTAGTGAAGCTATTGCATCCAAAGTAGGAGAAACCGGGATTTTACCCACGAGTAGAGTGAAGATGCTTACAGAATGAACTCAGCTCCAGCCAAGAAGTTTATAAGCTAGGACATTTGTTCAGGCAGCAACTACCCATCAGTTACTTATTTCTGGTGGAGCAAAAATGTCTTAGCTTCTTTCTCACCAATCATGTTGAGAATTCTGTTGATTTACTTGAAATCCTGAGGGAGAGGCCATAAGCAACAGTAACCTATAAACCCAGCAGTGATATCTAGCGGTAGTGCAATGCCAGTAGCAGTTAGACTGGTTGATGGACACATAATATTTATGTGCATGTGTGAGAGAAAGAGGGAGAGAGGGAGAGATATCCTACCTATCAGAATAAAAAGAGAGAAATGAAGAGATTGACTTCAGCACTCGTCATTCTCAAAAGACACTTGTGCATTGATTTCAACAAAATTGTCCTTAGGCATAGAAATGTGAAAAAATGTTTTTCTGGTAAAATTTAGATTTTAGCCTCAAGCTAAAAATATGTGTCAGAGGATACAACTCTTTACCTGAAAGTTTCCATAGATACGTAGATAAAACTCAATGTATTTTTGGTTCAAATAATCCATTATGCCTATGGAAAAAATGTAGCTCAGAGCTATATTATGACATTCAATGTCACATGCATTTGTCATGCCGTTTTCCTCAGTTTCTGTTCCCTTTCATCTGGGAAGTCACTTCATTGCCCCTGTTCATCTCCTGCCAAGCATTTTCTTTTTTCTTTTCTTCTTTTTTTTTTTCTTGACTAGCAATTTCTATTTCTTACGGGGATTTTTTTCCTCCTTTCTTTCTGAAGAGGACTGACTAAGTTCCTAGATCGTTCAAAACTAAGATTATATATATATATATATATATGTATATATATATATGTAAGATATATATAACCACATCTATAATATATATACACACTCATGCTATCAATCATTACAGTATTTTTAACTCTTAACTTAATGTTCCGAAACATTGTTCTGCTTCGAGGGTTTGGCTGACTGAAATGATAGCATGTGAGGTCACTTCCAAGAAAAAGGGGTTGTCATTGAGATGAACGGATTTGAAAAAGCAACTTTTTATAAGCTTAAAACTTTGGTCTGGATGACATAAAATCATTCAAGAAACAAAAAGAAATGCAAAAAATAAATAAGCCCCACCAAAACGCTGATTTTGCTCCAGTAATTCTTAAGCAATGGAGAGCAGCTGTCTCGATGGCTTAAAGAAGCCCAAAAGGTAATGCCATACAATTTGGCCCAATCAGGAACCATTAAGAGACCTGAAAAAGAAATCTAAAAAAAAAAAAAAGGAAACCATAAACTAAATCACTAATGGGAAGAAAAAGTAGCAAGAGCCCATAAGGTCTTCCTATAAATAGAGTTAAGAAGAAAAGGAGCTTTTAATGGACTTATTGTAAGAATACTGACAGTAATTATAAAAGACATGAAACTAGTCTTTAAAGCTCTTTTAAAGATACATACCTAAGAGAATGTCACCAATATTTATTCAGGGTCTTTCATGTAGAAATGTGCCCCTGGTACCAAGAATCAGTACCAAGATTAACTGGCAGTGAGGAGACCTGTTTGGGAAGTCCACTCTGTAGGTTGTATGGTCCATCTCAGGTTCTCAGCTTGGTCTCCTCAGATTCTTGATTTTCCTTCCCAGGATACAAGGAGCAATCCCACTTGAGGTGACCTCGTGTTGTCTAAACCCACAAGGATATTATCAGCGTATTTACACTAAGAAATAAATTATTGTTAGTATTTTGCATTCGCTGGTTCCAGAGAGATCCTCGTTTTAACCTGATGTCACAGGAGAACATTGCTAAAGACAAAAGTCCATTATTGTGGTAAAAAAAAAAAAAAAAAAGGGAAATCACCCTCACCACATTCCTTAACGTTAAGTGTACTCCTTGCTCCTGTGACGGCCATCACCACCCTGTTAAGACTGGTCTGCCCCAAAGAATTGCAAAGAAAGAAGAAAAGTCTGCCTTTCTTGGTGCTGTCATCTGTAGGATTCCTTCAGGATGCTGCCAGCCAAGCCAGCCATGGTGACAGAGAGGATGACAGGTGAGGGCATTGATAGCAAAAGAATCACTTCCTTTGGATATGAATTCTTTTTAATCCCCAATCAAATCCTTTGTAATTCCCAGTAAACTTATTGTGGATTCCTATAGGAAAATTAAAGCAGAATATAAAAACAAATTTCTAGAGCAAACATGTAGTACATCTCAAATATCCTCAGTCATATAATAAATGAATCAGTAAAGCTAAAGACCATGATTATAAAAATTGAAGTAGTATTGATTTGCTGAAGTGTAAATAGTTGGGTTCAGGAAATGAGAAAATCATTTTCTAACTTCTGGTAATATAAGAGTATGCACCCATTGTCCCAATTTTTAGACTTCCAGTTTTCTTTAGAACAAGTGTATTTCACAATCTGAAGATAAATTAGATAGTAACTCATTAAAAAGGTTCCATCGAATTTAAAAATCTTTAGGGGTATGGCTCTCTAGACTCTTGTTAAAACCTAAATTCTTTGGAAAAGTATCAAGTAGAAACCTACTTAACTTAAAAAACACACATAGAAAAATTACAAAAATCAGAAATCGATTCTTAAGTAGCCACTCTAGAAATAGGTTCTTTAGTGGCTACTCCAGTTTCTAAAAAGGTGTATACTTCACCAGCACAGCTTACTGTCCTAGTCAGTTCAGCCTGCTGTAGCCAAAATACCACAGACTGCGAGGCTTACAAACAACAGAAGTTTATTTCTCACAGTTCTGGAGGCTGGGATGTCCAAAACCAAGGCTCTGTAGATTCCATTTCTGATGGAGGCCTGCCTTCTACTCCATGCATGGATGTCTTATCACTGTCTTCACATGGTGGAAGAAAGCATCAGAGTTCTCTAAGATGTCTTGGATAAGGGCACTAATCACTTCCCAGAGGCCCTGCCCCCGAATACCATCACATTGGATTTAAACATATGAATCTTGTGGGAATACAGACATTCAGTCCATTGCAGTGAATGATGGATGCTGGAAGAACAAAAATATTCCTTCTCTTATTATTATTTATTTTAATTAATAAGCCATAATTTATTATCCCACAAGATTCATCCTAAGTGAGCCATAGGACATTAGGAAAAACAAAATGTGATAAAGCCAAATTTAGATCACATTGCTAAATTTCATATAAGGAATTACCTTTCTGAGTGGAACCGAGGCATGGGTAATTCTCCCACCTCAAAAGAATTTTAGAATTATACCCTGCACAATGCACTAAATACTCATGCATGAATGTCAACACTTGGTTTTTCATTCTTAAAGATTTTTAGTCTGGATGTGATTGTCATATCTTGCTGTACATTGCACCAGTTTTTTTTTTTTTTTTCTGGTTAATATACATTTCAGAATGCAAAGACTGAGGAAATGTAACTGCATCCTTCAACGATTAACTTGCTTTGTTCAGACTACCAAAGGTAATGTCATGGTCCTATGGCCAGAAAACTGCATTTAAATAGGACCCATAAATACCCGCCTCTGATCACCCCAATACCCCATCCCTGCATAACTTTCAAAACATAGAAGGTTCCCACACTGCTGTCTCTCATCTCATCCTAGCCTACTCTCTGTGCCTTGAGAGCACACAGTGACAGTTTCACATTGGTGTCTTGTTTCCACATGGCAGAGCTTTTTCCCCTCTTACAACATATGTTTAATTTTGGGATGGAACAGGATGTTTAAAGCTGTGGAATTATCAGTTTGTTTTCCTTAGAAGGCACAGATGCCCCAACATGTGAAGCTCCAGAGTTTTAACGTCTCCATGGGGCAAAGTGCCCAGGGTTGCATCTATGTCTACACAGTTATTACTATCTAAATGGGCTAATGTTTCGAGCCACCACATTTTTGCCATTTGGTGCCATAATGTTGACTGAACACAACTGAATGATATACAAGGAAGGATTCAAATGCTTCAATTAAAGGGAAAAAAAAATGTCCAGATGACTTGAGGAAGTTGGTAACCCAGGTTTTCACATGAGATATGCTTCCATCTGCTCTTATAATCCCAAAATATGGCTCAGTTTTTGACAGTGGCATTCAAAGTTTGCCCATGTTTGAGTAGAGAGATTACTCTTTAGGAGAAAAATTGCTAGATTCATTTTTCAGCCACCCTTAATAGGTTTAAAGTTGGCTTGGCACAGTTTAGGAGGCAGCAATACAGTTCTTTCAGCAAGTCCTCTAAATTGAGAAAAAATAATGGAACTGTCCTCAGAAATCTAAGACCACGTTGTCATTGTCAGTCCTTTGGGGTAGGTTCAGTATTGTTCTTCTCCGATCTCTAGGTGAACACAGTACAGCTCTTGACAAAGTTGTGATGACGTTAATGATGAAGGGTTGGGGAACCTACTGCCTTGGGGCCACATGTGGCCTTCTAGATGCTTGAGCGCGACCTTTTAACCGAATCTAAATTTTACAGAACAAATCCTTAGCTCTTCCGCAAAAGCGCAGGAAGGGAAAGGCACAGGACCAACACTCTGACGGCCACTGGGAGCCTCCTGCACAAAACCCAACTGGTAAAGGCCAAGCAAGTCAAATTAACACATTGAAGGGTAGAGTGATTTCAAAGGATGTATTAAACTTCATGTATAACATTTCAGGAATAGAAGAGAGGATAATTGGACCCATGTAGGGAAGTAAATATTTCTTAAAAGATCTGACTCTAAGCTCTTCAGTTGTAAGATTCTGACTAATTGTGCCTACATCGAGATGATTCTGATTCCGAACTTGGTGAAAGGAGTTTAGGTTAAGCACCGTAGAATCTGATCACGGTTCTTCTCATGTTTCCATATCTGGCACGTTCCTTCCAGAAAGACCAGCAGCTTCTTGGTTAATGTGGTTCTGCCTTTTTCTGGCCTTTGGCCTCTACACATGGAAACAGTCTTTCTGACTAGCAATGATTCTTCTTTCCTTCGTGCAAAAATAGGAATAAAGTAGAGGAACCCACAATGTATTCATATATTTGACGTGTTTTTTCATGATTGTAGTTCTTAATTGTGAAAGATGGGAACATTAATAGAAATTATTTTTGTGGACTCTCCTTTAAAGGAGATTGTAAAACTTTACAATGTAGCAACAGCCTGAGTGTTCCTTTCAACTTCTCATCCAACTCATATTTTTAAAAACAGGTTAGAGGACATTAATTCATACAAAGAAGTCCAGGACAGGGGTAGTAGAATTTTTCTCTCTTCATATGTTCTGCCTTTTCACAATGTAAGGATCATAATTGTGGATAATGACTTTCTTGTTATGTAACTTTTGGGTTGTACATTTTACAGCCTATGGAAATAAGAGGAGAAGAATTGGAAAACTAATGATTATTTTAGGTATTTAAGTTTAGGGTTGGCATTGTGAAATACAGCACCCTTAGTTCACCTTACAGTAGTTAATACATATCAAGGCACAACACAATAGTATCTCTAGATCTTCACAGATACAGTTTTCTATTGTGTTTATATTTTAATTTTTATCAGTAAGATCTTATGACTACTTCAAGCATATTTTTCTTGGCAACTCGAATTTAAAGATGTATTCTTGTGTTTTGATACATTTCCAAGATTCGAGCCAGATTTGTTCATACTGGGTTATCTGTTAGTCAAATGTAAATTGCAACAGACCCCTTTCTGACATTTTGTATACTCATTCACAATGAAAACATACAAAACGCATAACCCTGATGTGAATACACAATGCTCTTTGTTCCTATGTTGATTATACAGCAATGCCAAACTCTAAAGAGGGGTAATTATAAACCCTTTGTGGATTCTGTGGAAAAGACAGAGATTCTTTGCTATGATTAAGTATTAGATAGATTGTGGTTGGGATGGGTTGCTTCTAATGTTCTTTTGGTCTCTACACAGTTCAAAACCATTTCCAGTGATAAAGGACAGCTTTAGTCAAAGGTCAAAATTATTTTCAGGAATGTAACACACAAGAAAGAAAGAGTTACATTAATAACTACATGCTTGATATCTTGCACCCTAATCTTGGTCAAGATGTTTCTAAGTTCTTCTCTTCAAAAATCTCTATTTCATAACTATTTAACTGTTTTGTGGTTAATTTTTCAATAATGAAAACAATGTGTACCCTTTAGTGAACATTAGTGGCCAAAGAAAAACGTTAAAAATGCAAATATCTTCCCATTTTTTGTGGCTTGTGCTTCTCTGCACTGTATTTAAGTATCACAATAGTCAATCACTGCATATTCAACTATATGATTTCACAAGGCTCTTGACTTGCCCAAAAGAGCCAAATTGACCATTTTGGAAGATGCTGTTTTAATCAGCTTTTTACTTTCCTGGTCTGTAAAGCAACTGAAGCAATCTTTTAGCTATAAACTATGTTTTTTCTCCTTAAATGTGGCCTAAAATTAATTCCAAAACAATAAAATATTGAAGTTTCTCTTTCTAAGCTAAAATTAAGATGCAGTTTTCATCTTATTTTCCATTTTGATCCATTTTAAAGGATTGTGAAAAGAACTAACCTATTGCTTGGAGGGCAGCCTGCAGATAATCTGGCCCAGAGTAAGCAATCCTTTTTAAGACAGTTTGTATTGAATGTACCAAAACAATTTCTACCTCAAGGCTTCCATCTGGTCAACCTCTGTGCAGTCCCGCAAAGAATGAATATGGAAATGTTTTTTGTATCTTTGGCACACTTGGCTTTTACTAATTTAACAGAGTTTTATTTAAAAGCCAAACAAACAAATGTAACAACAACAATAACAAAAATCTTGAGGAAAGCTCAAGCCACCAGCTTGGAGTATAATGTCAGAGCATTAACATCTGCTGATAAAGTATTTTCAGTTTAGCATTAAACTTATGAAGGTAAGCGAAGTGGTCTGCCCTATGAGAGCAGTATGAGCATTATGATATGGGTTGGGGGAAGCCTTAGGAAGGGACGCAGAAGGCAGGAATGGAGGGGATATGTCATGAGTTGCATACCCAGTCTATGTGTCCCCACCCTGACCCAGACCCCCACCCATGTCACAGTGTCAAATCATAACTTCTGAAAGGCAACCAGCATGGTAACCAACTGAATATGCAATATCCTTATACGTAAAGTATTTACAAAAATGATGAGCCAGAATCTAAATCTTAAATTTGTGTAAAAGGGAACTAAAAGCAAAGATTGTCCAGAAAAGTGATGTTAAATAGAGATCATTAATGACATATCAGATGTATGCTTCCTTCCCTCCTTGTTCCCAACCTCCACCCTGAGCATTTTTTTAATGATGTTGTGATTAAGTGTGGAGTATTAAATACTGATTAATGCCGTGTTATATCATGACATTAAGATTTATTTTTCAAGCTTGATCCAAATACTGTTAAGACATATATCTAATAACTATAAACTTCTAGATATATTTCTAAAGAGAAACATGACTCATAAATTATAGACTCTTGGGATATAGGTGCTTTGGGAAAGTTTATGAAAGGTCACCATTCTAGACAGATATGTTATGCAGTTGGTATGGAAGGATTTCCCAGAAGTATTTTGGTTTGCTTGAATTCTACTCTGCAGCTGAATTTTCAAGAGATTATTATTAATTTCCCTTTTAAATGAGGGCTTTCTTAAAAACAGCTGACTTAAGTTCTGAAAAATAAGTTGGTTAGTCCAGGATTGGACTAACCATGTTGGCCAACCATGTAGAGTCCTGCCCCATAAACCCAGGGACCCATTGAAAGGCAGACATCATCCTAGTTAGTATTGAGTCCATCCCTTGGGAAAACACTGCCCTGGAGGGTAGCTCTGGGGTCTCTCAAGAAGAAGTTATGAACTTGAACTGTAATAAGCTAAGGGAACCCACTCTGCAAAATGTATCCCAATTCAGTATTAGGTGTCCACCCAGCAGGCTACAGAGAGATCTTTAGGAGGAAAATAAAACAATATTTAAATATACTAAGTTTCCTTACTTGTTCCTTTCTTTATTGGATAATATAGAAGGAATAAAATGTTTCTCTATATCATTGGGTCATTGGTTTTCCCAAGCATTTAAAAATGTTAATAGGAATGTGGTATTTATGACTTTATATTTGTATAGCACTTACAACAGTGCATTGTATATAATGAATGCTTTATACAACATTTTATATTAAAAGAAATTGTTGTAAGGAATTTCAACAATGGTACATCATATTTTCAAATGACTAAGGACATTCAGGGATTTGCTTTGTTTTGGAAACATTCTAATTAATTATTGATCTTTTACATGGTCAAAAGTTTAGTAGAGATTTCTCTTTTTTTCTCACTTGAAAATTGAATTTGTGAGGTAGACTATTGTTCTCTTCTTCCTTATGGTGTCTGCTCTCTGCTGTGAACTGAAAAGTTTTAAGTATCTCTTTACTAGAACTTAAATTCAGTACCATACTATCTATTGTACTTTAAAAGATGCAAACATTGGAATTTCGTAACGATTCATGGGGAAATGAGACTAAAGCATTAGTCTTTAATCTTCAATTGAAGAAAAAAGACAATTAAGGCTGCCATATAAAGTGCAACTTGGGGGTTCAAAATTATGGATTGCAAGCCTTTCGATAAAAATATACGTTTCTTCTTTGTCAAGACAAGAGCTGGCTCCCTTCCCATGCCTTGCAAAGCTAACCATGAGCTTTCTAGAAGGCAGAATAAAAAATACTGTCTCTTCCACACTCTCAATGAAAAGCCAGTTCTGATTATTATGGTTAATAATGTGAATCAGTTCAGGAAAAAACCAAACATTTCTGCTGCATCTTAGGTAACTAAACTTAAACGGAATAGGTCTTAAAATTCTGGGCCAATGTGAAAATGATATTCCTTTATATCTATTGTGAGTTTTCAGGTATCATTGTTATTAGAAGTGAGCAGCCACATGGGGAATCTATGATAGCAGGTGTCGTGAAACCCAAAGCACTAAGCATTTGGCTCTGAGATGCTTTAGGTGATGTGTGCTGCATGAGATTGCCTTTGTGTGTGTATGTGTCTTTTTAAATATTTTCTGAGTAGATTAATATGATTAAACTAAGTGTGTGTACTACCTAAGCCTCAACTAAGTGGAGGGGGAAAAAAAAGACCTAAAAATGAAATATTGATAAATCACAGAGAAGACGAGTTCCAACTTCTTCTTCAAACTGAAACATCTGGTTCCTCCAAATAGTTCCTATAAGCATTTCCAACTGCAGCCAGAGGGAAACTGACGGGGATTTGTCATAAGACCAAGCAGAGCACACTCCCCATGGTGCATTAGCTGAGTGGTTTCTGGGTGGCTGAGTCCAGGTAAGACTCTGAACTGACTCAAAGAGGAATGAGGCAGCTCCTGGCCTCGAGGTTCTCAGTCTGCTGGGCAGAGAGGCGCTATGTGAAAGGGGTGTGGTACAGATAGATTGGAACTCAGTGGAAACACTAAAAGTAACTAAATAATTCAGCCTGGGTGAATCTGGAAAGGCTCGGCAGAGAAGCTGACATCTGACAAGCAACTTGCATGATGAGTGAGGATTCAGCAGTTAAGCTGGGTGAATGGACCTTCTGGGCTGGGAGCACAGGAGCGTGTGCTCTGAGATGTGAATCTCACAGGATGGTCTCATACACACTCTAAAAACTGGATTTTGTTCCTTGGGTAGTACCTACTGCTATGCTTGACATAGAGTAATTATTCGATCAGAAACATGTGGGCAGAGCTCTATTTGTTCCCTGGGGCTACTGTAACCAAATACTACAAACCAAGTAAGTTAAAATGACAAACGTATGGTCTCACAGTTCTGGAGGCTAGAATTCCAAAACCAAGGTGTTGACAGAGATGGGGGAAAGATCCTTCCTTGCCTCTTCCAGCTTCTGCTAACCCCAAGCATTCCTTGGCTCGTTGCAGCACAACTCCAATCTCTGCCTCTGTCGTCACTCTGCCATCTCTCTGTGTCTGTGTCTTTCTGTTTCTCCACCCTGTATCTGTTTTCTCTTATAAGGACACCAGTCATGTTGGATTAAGAGCCTACCCTAATCAGGTATGACCTCATCCTAACATATCTGCAAAGACACTATTTCAGGAATTTCAGTTAAGGAATTGTTTTTTAATTGTTTTTGTTTTTGTAATAGCTTCTATTTATTGAGCATTTACAATGTGTCAGACACTGTGCCAATACATTGCCTCATTTAATTCTCATAGAAACCCAATGAGATATACTGTTATCTTCCCCATTGTATAGATGAGAAAGTAGAGGCTCAGAGAAGGTAAGTAACTTGCTCAAAATGGCACAGCCAAGATTCAAACAGATCTGTCTGGCTTCAGAACCCAAGATTTTAATGAATGCAGTCACCGAGCAAACTTTCCTTAGGCACCAGCATCTCTGTTCTGTTTCTCTATACCACACTCCAGAAAGGTGTACAGAGGAGTAAATCCACCACCGCTCTCTAGAGGGCCGTGCCCTGCTGCTGCATAGATTACCCTTTTACTTCCTGTGACTCACTTTCTATCCCTCCACTGAGATTCAGCAGGTTATGGCTGCTCAGGTGAGAAATGCAACTATGATTAAATCTATAAGGAAAGAACAAATTTGACATCCAGTGCCCTACATTTGTGGAGTGTAGGCAGAGTTCCTCTATAGGAAAAGGAAATCTATAGGTTTCTAAATTAGACAGTTCGATGGTAAAGAGAACAGAAACAGTTTGACTTCTGATTCACTGTTCTGCCTTTTCCCACTTATCATTTTTATATTGTTTCTTGAAAAGAAAATCATTTTACACTAGTACAGTCATGAATCTTATCTTCAATTTATCCCTTGCATTTTCTATCAGACTCAGGATACCCGTTGTGTTATAGGGGGATACAACAGATGCTGATATGGATGCAGAGAGAAGGGAACACTTATACACTGTTGGTGGGACTGCAAACTAGTACAGCCTCTATCGAAAGTAATTTGGAGCTACCTCAAAGAACATAGACCTACCATTTGATCCAGTGGTCCCACTACTGGATATTTACGCAAAGGAAAAAAAAGACACTTGCGCCGAATGTTTATAGCAGCACAATTCACAATCACAAAGATGTGGAAACAATCCAAGTGTCCATCAACACATAAGTGGATTAATAAAATATGGTATATTAATAAAATAATATATGGTATATTAATAAAATATGGTATACCATGGAGTACTACTCAGCCATAAAAAATGGTGAACTAAAACCTTTTGTAACAACCTGGATGGAACTGGAGACCATTCTTTTAAGCAAAGTATTGTAAGAGTGGAGAAACAAACACCACATGTACTCACTACTAAATTGAACTAATAGATCAACACTCATGTGCACATATGGTAGTAAAATTCAATGGAAATCAAGCAGGTGAGGGAGGGAGAGGAGGTGAGGGGTAAATTCACACCTAACCAGGTACAATGCACATGATCTGGCTAGACACACTTGTAACTTTGACTCAAATTGTTCAAAAACAATTCATGTAACTAAAACATTTCTACCCCTATGTTATTCTGAAATAGACATAAATAAATAAATAAATATATGACAACTCCAGCAAAAAAACAAAAATGGAATAGCAATAATATATAGAAGAATGGAAGGGAACAGAGGGTCTCTGCTGCTGGCAATAGACCATGTGCTATCATTGCTATTAGAGTCCATCACTGATGGACAGTCAGGGAGATGGTGTTAGTTCAATAGCTCCTGTAGTCCTCTATGGCCACCTATCACAGTCAAATCTAGCTTAGAGTGATGACTCGTTGCACTGTCTTGAGAACCTATTTTATCTCCTTAAGATACAGCCTTTTACATAAAAGGTGATATAAGACTGAAAGCAAAGGACACTGTAAAATAAGAGAGACCAGCCATTTGTGTAGGTGCTCATATTTTTAGTTCCAGTTTCCTACATGCAGGAATTTTAAGTTAAAGAGTTGTCGACAGGATGCAGGAGATGATAAGAACTTGAGCTGAGCTGGTAGCAGGAGAGAGAGAAGGGAAGGAGATGGGAGACCCAGGGCTAGTCAGAGTGCGGGACGTGGAGGCTGATTAGATACAGGTAGAGCAGGGCCAGACAGGAGTCAAGGTGAGTCCCAGAGTTCTAGCATGGGAGGCAGATGTGATGAGAGGTGATATCACTAACAACAATACAGAATCCAAGGGGAAAGCTTTGTTTTGCAAAGAATATTAATGAATTCACCCTTGCACACACTGTATTGGAGATACATCAGATGCACTTGTGGGGAGAAGAATAGTTGTCCATAGAACTGTCTCCAGTGATGAACTCGTTCTACATCTGTATTGTATAAAATAGCTACTGAACACATGTGGCTACTAAGCTTCTGGAATGTGGCTAGAGTGCCTGAGGGGCCGATTTTTTAGTTTACTTTGATAAATTTAATTTCTAATTGCCACATGTGCCTAGCAGCTACCACATTAGACAGCACTGGTCTGGCAGGTACTTGGGCATGTGTGTTGGGTGTTTGAGAGAGACACACAGTGAGTCTATGGCCATACCACCCTGAATGCGCCCCATGTCCCCTGAGAGAGACACAGATAGGGAGAGCGTGGTCTGGACTACAGTCGAGTTGGGGAGTGGTTAGCAAGGGCTGAAGCCAAGTGAGCGCACAAGCCCACCCAGGGAGTGGCCAGATACAGAGAAGAGTTAAGGATGAAACCGTTGGGGAACACCAGTATACCAGTGTGCACCACAAAAGAGAGTCAGCAGGTGGCTCCTGAGGAGGAGAAAGGAAAAGCAGAAGAGAGAACGATGCTGCAAAGGGCATGGCAAAAATTTCAAGGAGAAAGCAAACCCACTATATCCCAGAAAAACAGATGTTATTAAATAAACTATGAGAAAAGGCTTTCATGACTACAATATTCTTTTACCAATAAATGCAATAGCCATATTCTGCTAACGGACAGGAAGTACACCGTGCTCTAACCATGGATTTTATTTTTATCTGCCCCCCATCTCCAGCCATGAAAGACATTTCAAAGGCTTACGGAGGCAACAGTAAAGAATTTATAAAGGTGGGACTATTCCATGGAATCTCAAATAATATGCCCCTAAAAACATAGCCCCATGGCGGGAGGGCCCAGAATTTCTTTCCATGAAGTCCTCAATGGAAGCTGTGTAATTTTTTAAATGCCTTTATTGATGATAATATCACTTTTCATTGACTTTGCCTAGATGCTCTGTGAATTGGGTAGAATTATTTATCTTTTATAAACTGGAAATAATGAGGAAATCAGGAGGTCTCAGTGACCTGCCTCAGATGATACAAATTGCACATAATGGAGTAGAGATAGGAATCCAAGTTCAAGTGCATCTATCTTCGATGATCTTCCCCCCTCAGCTGTGTTTCCTAAACGTAAGACGTTGACATTCTGCCATCATGATTTTGCTGTATCTGCTCACCACCTCTACCGGTATGCGATGTATATTTTTTAAAGTGAACTTAAATTTATTATTTAAAAGCCAAATACTACAGCCTTATTTTACTTGGAAAACTAGTATCATTTTTCATAAATAAGTGATGATGTGTGAAATTAAAAAGAATTGTAATGAATGTTAAAAAAACAAAACAATAAAAATATTCTTAAATGCTAGCTAAGTACTGTTGCCTGTTAAAGACTTCGAACTGGAGGTCTGCTTTTTTTTATTATTATTAAAAAGGGAGATTAGCAAATGTTTAAAGAGATTCTAAAACAATGCTGTGCCATGGGAGATTATCCCCTTGTGCCAAAGGGATCACCCAGCAGCAGTAGCGCCCTCTCTCTCGGGGATGAAACATCCTACTTTCCCTTGAAGAATAAATGGTATAAAGTAATCTCCACCTGGGATTTTACAGATAAGAAAGAGGAGGGTAATAAGAAATCACCATTTCATAAAGCCATAAGGAGTATGGTGAACTATAATCTGGGACCCATAGAGTTTCTGAGACCCCTGGTCTTTCCTCAGGCAGAAATTTCCTAAAAGAGCCTTTCTAGATACTCACATGGGAAGTGAAATCAAACCGTGCTATAGATTTCAAAGATGCCCTCTGTATGTTTCCTTCAATCGTGTTTATGGCTCGTAGAGTGACGTGGCTTAAAAGCGTACATACATAATGAGTGCGACATGCACCATCTGGGGGATGGACACTCTTGAAGCTCTGACTCCAGGGGTGAGGGGAGGCAAGGGCAATATATGTAACCTTAACATTTGTACCCCCATAATATGCTGAGATTAAAAAAAAAAATTTCCTTAGCCATGTGGATGTTCCCTTTTGGAAGAGTTAAAGGCAAAACAAAACCCCTGCTCAGATCAGCGTCGGAAACTGGGGGACCCTGGGAAACTAACGTTCAGGTATCAGTAAACAGCTGGGCATTGGACTGGCCTGTATACCTGATACTAGACAAGTTCCATCGACCTCACCAAGTTTTCACCCATCAGTCGCCACAGTGCTACCCTTATGGGACTGGCCCAGGAGACTGACAAAGCAGGTTCTTTGTTCTTGGTTAAGAGTCTTAGACATTGTCTGATCCTGGGGCTACCACCTTCTGCATGGCATTCCCGACAGGAACCCTCGAGCCCTAAAGCTAACTCCCTCCAGGTGAAATGCAAGATTAACCTTTCCTGAATAAATGTCTACTTTATAGCAACTAATGCCTTAAGTAGGTTCTAGGCTGCATATATGATCTGAACCACATTAAAAGAAAATATTTTGAAATAAAACAAGAAGAAAAAAGATAGCCCTGATTATGTTTTTTTCTCACAAGCTAGGTTTTATGATCTATTTTTTTAAGCTTGAGTTTAAGCTAAGAAAAGAAACGTTGCTTTTTATGGCAAGAGTTCTTGAGGAGAAAGACGACTTATAATGGAAAGCATCTTGCACAAAAGTTTTGGTAATCAGAGGGGGGAGATGTGAAGAAGCTTTGTAAATTTTGACTTTGAAAGGCCAGCGTAATGTAAATATGACTTCCTAGAGTGTAAACAGCAGTGGTTTGAAAATAAAAACTTGTACAAAACAGGCAGCTATCTAGTTAGAAGAAAATGTGTCTAATAAGCATGTGTGTAAGAGATGCCTGGAATATTTTTGATACTGTACTATAATTACTAAAGATGTAAAATTCCCAGGACTTTTGAAACCATGAGAAAAAAATGCTTATGGTTTTTTTTTTTCCCCAGGAAAAAAAAAAAGATATACTTCTGGATATTCTTTATACATTTAAAGTAACTTAAGAACAAAAAACTTATTGCTCCCACATAAATTACATACTTGGAAATATTTTAAACTATTAATGGAGCCAGAAGTCCTGAAACTTTAAAAAATCCACTGTCTCTTAGTTTAGTTAACAGATGAATATATCAACATAAAAAAGTACAATTATATTTATTTAACTTAAGGATCGTCATTATGTCAAACAAAGATTACATTTATTTTGAGAAAATCCAAAAGCTTACTAAATATATTTTTTAATTCAAAAGTTTTCCACCACTGGAAAATTCTGTATTCACTGTTTTCATCTTGTAATTTTGAAAACTGATTTTTTTTCCCAAACTTAGACATACTTTCTATCCTTTACCATGCAGGGTTTTGTATGATTTGGGAGCATTCTCAATACACAGCCATTTCTCTCTCCCTGAAGGACACAAAAAATTGGAGATGTCAGGGTCTGTGCTGTGGAGGTATTTTAATGAGGTTGTGGTGCAGAAAAATGGTGGGCTAGGAATATATATGCTTTCTAATCTAGTCAAATGCAATAACTCCTCCCTTCCTAAACTACCCAGCTGGGCACTTGGGCAGCAGTAACAATATGCGTTAAATGATCCAATGAATGAATGAATTGTCTATTTTCTGCCTATAAATCTATAATCCAAGAATCAGCAGCAGTGCAACTTACTGAATTTTAATACCTAATGTCTACCCTTTGTGTTCCTTGCAGCCCACTCTATATCTTCCTGCAGACATCAAACTGGTTTTTGCTCCTTTTCAATCTTTTTGGCTATATCCAGCTTCCCAATATCATTAGAAGACACGGGCCACAAAATACATATCCTATTACAAAAGTTCATGATCATTTCTCCTGTAAATTCCCCCATTCTGCTTTCATGACACTTGTATTTTGCTCATCTCTCTCTTTCTTCAAGTATTACATATTTATAATTGACGACATGTATTCTAAATCTTATATCGGAAACTAACCAGAAGTGTCCCTTTGCAGATTTTATAATTTTCTCCTTTTAGATTTGCCTGTCTGTCCATCTCTCCATTCATCCATCCACCGTAATACAAAGTAATTCATTGAGTGCAACTTTTACTGATTTCTATCATCAATTCATGCAATTATTCTTGAAAAACAAGTTTGCTCAAAGACTGTCTACTCACAGATAAGGAGTTGATATCCAAGACTTATTAAGAACTTATACATGAAGAAATTAAAAAAAAAAGGGCTATGGTTAGAAAAAAAAAAAGAACTCATACAACTCAATAGCAAGAAAACCTATAACCCAATTGAAAAATGGGCAAAAGGATTGAATAAACATTTCTCTAAAGATAACTTAACCATGGCTAACAGGTACGTGAAAAAGTGCTCAATATCACTAATCATCAGGGAAATGCAAATTAAAACCACTATGAGATACCACTTCTGACCTGTTAGGATAGCTATTATCAAAAAGACAACACATAAATGTTGGTGAGGGTGTGGAGAAAAGGGAACACTGTTGGTGGGAATGTAGATTGGTACAGACATTATGGAAAACAATATGGAGGTTCCTGCAAAAATTAAAAATAGGATTTCCATATGACCCAGCAATCTCTTTTCTGAGGGTTAAACCCAAAGAAGATGAAATCACCACCTTATGAAGACATTCATCTGCACTCCCATGTTCATCGCAGCATGATTCACAGTAGCCAAGGTGTGGAAACAGCCTAGGTATAGAATGGATGGACTGTGGTATCTATACACACAATAGAATATTATTCAGCCTTTAAAAAGCAGGAGATCTTGCCACTTGCCACAACAAGGATGACCTAAAGGCCTTGGTGGATTTTAAAAAACAACCTGCCCTATGTGTGCTCTGGAAAATTTTTTTCTTCCTTTTATTTCATCATATTATGGGGGTACAAATATTGTTAGGGTTAGAAATATTGCCCCTGCTCCCCCTCCCTCCCCCCGACGTGCCAGAGATTCAAGCATGTCCAATCCCCCGGTGGAGCACACTACACACGTTATGTAAGCATACACCCTTCTTCTCCCCCCTCCCGCCTGCCCACCACCCGATAAAAAGTGTTTTGTTTGTTTGTTTGTTTTGACATTTTGGCTACATTGTATATCTTTGCCTCTCCCTAAAAAGGGTTAGAGTTATGCCCTTCCCCTCCAAAATGCTCGCCACATCCCTAAGATTGGGTCTCTCCCCCTCCCCAATCCCTGGTGAACATGACGACCATTTGAGAACCATAGTTTTAATCAGTCAGTACCAATTTGATGGCGAGTAGATGTGGGGCCCATTTTCCATGTCTTGTGTCGCCTCACTTTGGATAACGGTCTTAGGCTTAATCCAGCATAGCATAAACGGTGCTAGCTCATTGTCATTTCTTAGAATTGAGTAGTATTCCATTGTGAGCATATACCACATTTTAATTATCCACTCATGAATTGACGGGCACTTGGTGTTATGAAGACGTACTGCTCTCTTAAAAGTTTGGGCATTCCTTTTCCTGATATTTCAGGGAACATTTTTTTTCTTCAGACAAAACGATCAAAAGCTCTTGCATATTCCGTGTTGTGTTGTCTCTTTCCCAGGATGCTGTGGGTGCCGGCTGCTCCCTACGGTGACACGGGTACCACAGAAGCAGCAGGGAAGGGAGGCTTTTAGAGGAACGAGGCTACAGCTTCATCATGATCCCCACTTTCAATTACCAAAAAGACTTCCCAGAATTTAAGGACACCCGATACAGGCAGCAATTAATTCAATTCCTGTTAGAAGCTTTTGGACATTTATATTTTGACACTTTTTCCAAATCCCATTTCCCCTGTTCAGAATAATCCCTGGCAGTCTGGAGTTCTTCCATATACCTTTCGTGCACCTCACCATCTTAAAAGTAAAGAAAGTTGTAATATAAATGGCTAATTTTTACATAAATATTTACGAGTATACAATGTATTAAAATTAGTAATAATATCTTCTCAGAGTTATTGTTAAACTGTATTTTAGCCCAATGGATATCATCTTACTGCTGAGATAAATAGGGTGATTTTGCCCCAAGACATCAGATAGGTAGAATTCACTTGGAATAGGTATTCAGGTTTGAAAATACGTTCATGCCTACAAAATATTCTAAATCCATATTGTAAGTTCAACTATAGCCAGCTTTCTTTCTGCCTCTGCGATGTCATAGGCCAGGAAGAGGGTTCTAGCTTTCTTCCACCTCTATTATCTTAATATTTGTTTTTGATCTTCTCTGCTCTGAGTATATGTCCATGTATCTGGGCACTGGGGTCCTTCTTGCTTTCTAAGCTCTCTCAGAAAAATCAACAGCTACTGTCAATATCCATTTAACTGCAAGTCCCCCAAAAGGAGCATAGGAGAAAAAACGATGTACAAAGAGTATACATGGTCTTTCTGCATTTTATGTGCAAATCAAATATGCTTACTTGGGAGGTAGAAATGGTCCTTGCTTTCACTCTATAGCCATGCTCCATTCTCCTGGTATATAGATACATCCTGGCACTCTTGATGGTTCTATAAGAACATCTTCTGTTTTTATAAAACATACCCAGTGGCAGTAAGTGCCTCCTAGTATCAAAGAGTAAGACACATTGTGTAAAAATCCATGCATATTTTAGCAATAATTAAATGCATTTCCAAATTTAAATACATATATATGTGTACATTTGGGGAAAATAGCAAGAAAAAAATATTTTGTGACAACTTCTAGGTATGCATACCTCTAGTTGTTACTCATCATTTTTTTTTTAATTATCAGGTGCTATTTATTCAATTAGGACAAACTTTACCTTTTCAAAAGTTCTCTGAGGTTCTTGACCTGTAGAATAAGTAGGAAGGAACCGGAGAGTCCTGGTACATGTTCTGGTAAAAGAGACATTCATCTTTCTTGGCAGAAATCTCTCAACACCCCTGCTAGCTCCCCACTTTGTGAGCTGGGAACAATAATCTTCGATTAGTGCTGAGAATCCCGCATCTGAACTCTGGATGGGAGAGCTGTTCAGGTGCTCCTGAATCCTCCCAGGGTAGAATGTTCCTCACAGATGTGGGGGGCTGCCCTCTCTTTCTGAGTGTGAATTCCTTTAAAGAAAGAAAGAAAAAGCTAAAAGCATTGCTAAAGGCACACGGGTACCAGGCAATCTGGATGCATTTGCATCATCTCTCTCAGTGCGTGAAGAAAAGTGAATCAGTTAAAGACACAGGTTTTAGAAATCCTGTTCTCCCCCACAGGGTAAGTATCTTTTCATTTCTCAGGGGCCTAACTCTAGGCAGGTCTCCTCGGGGCACTGTTAAGTGTCTTCTCCTTCAAGATGAATAGAACTAGCAGGAGAGGGAATTCAGAGCCCTCACAGCTGCTAAAATGTCAGAGCTGAGAACCCTAAGATTGCCTTTCCCTCCTGGCCCAAAATAAGTTGTTCACCTGCCTAAGAAAAACTGACTTCAGAGCAATTCTCTGAGTGCACATAATCATAAAGGTTGGTACTATGGTAGGTTAGATGGCAGTTTTGAAATCCATAATTGGTTTTTATTTAATGTTTTCATTAAAGATTTACTGTTCATTCTCACTGATTACAAAAGAGAAAAACATGTATTTCTTTTCTTATGAATGATTTAAAATGCAGTACGTATACCACCTGGGTAGAGAAATACACACCAAGCTAGAATTACTACTTCAGACATAGTAGTATTTCTACTCAATTTAAGACATTTGTTGTGCACCTATTATATACCATAAACCATGACAGCTGCTGCCAGGACACAAATAATAAAAAGATTTAATCTTTGTCTCAAATGGGTTTTTAGTGTAATCAAAGGCATATCCATCATCTGTTGCCACAGTACTGTTGTATCACAAATCACCCCAAAAACCCATGGCTTAAAAGAGTTACTTATTCTAACTTGTGCATCTGTGGCTCATCTGGTCGCTGTGGAACAAAGTTGGCCTTGGATGAGCTTATCTGCAAGCTGCAGGTTGGGGCCAATTCTGTCTGCTTAATGGGTCTCATCATCGCAACAGCAAGGGGCTAGCCATGGATTCTCTTCTCATGGTGATGATACAAGATTAAGAGGTCAAGCCCAACTGTGCAAATGGCTTTTCTCTAACATTCACTGGCCAAAGCAAGTCACATAGCCAAGCCATGCATCACTAGATTGAGGAAATATACTCTGCTCTGGAGGAACCACAAAGTTGCATGACAAAAGATATGGCCATATAGGGAGTGATGCAAAATTGAGAAAAATAATACAGTCAGCCACACTGGGGAAAGATAAATTCACCAATACTGTATATCAAAAGGTAGAGGTTTTGACAGGGAAAGTATCCTATCTCAAAGACACCTGAAGAAATAGTCTTAAAGGCAGGTAGCATTTACAGTTACACAAGAAAAGAGTTTGTATTTTAAGAGGGTGCAAGCAATAATTCAAAGATGTTCTACTAGCAAAGTATGGACATGTATAAGCCATTTTCAGTGTTAGGTTATAAAGAAGTAAATGAAGAGACAAATTACAGCAGTAGAAAAAAAGAGATCTGTAAAAAAACTACAAATAGACATTCAGTGAGATGTCTCAGAAAGTCTTGTGTATTGTTGCTGGAAGTTCTTTGAAAAGATGATATGAATATTAATTTCCGATGTATGAAATGTGGAAAAGCACACAGGATGGAGCTTTTGTTTAAGTCTTTAGAGCTATAGTTAGATCTGGAAATGACTTAAAAAGTGTCTACCTCAACTCATTTTGTGGATGAAGAAATTTGTATTTTGGAGATAAATTTTCGCCCTCCCTCTCTTGCGTGCATGCTCTCTCTCTCTCTCTCCCTCTTTCACTCTTTCTCTCTCTAAATATATACTTATTTTATATATATTTACAGATGGTCCCTGACTTACAATGGTTTTGCTATGATTTTTTGACTGTATGACAGTGCGCAAGTAATACACATTCAGTAGAAGCTGTACTTTACTCATATAACCATTCTGTTTTTCACTTTCAGTACAGTATTCAATAAGTCACATGAGATATTCAACAGTTTTTTATAAAATATGATTTGTGTTAGATGATTTTCCCCAATTGTAGGCTAACGTTAAGTGTTCTGAGCACATTTAAGGTAGACTAGGCTAAGCTATGATGGTTGGTAGATTAGATGTATTAAATGCATTTTCAAGTTAATATTTTCAGTTTACTATGGATCTATCAAGATATAAGCATATTGTAAGTCAAAGAGCATCTGTAAATGTGTGTGGGTGTATATATGTGTAAAATACATAAAATATTTAATTATATTTGGAGAGAAAAAATAAATTGCTTCCTAAGTAAATCTATCTATATACCCAAGTATATATTATACAAATGTATTTAGAGAGAAAAACTAAATTCTTCTCACATTTATATTGAGAAAGAGAAAGAGAAAGAAGAAATGAGCATACATCTTGAAGTGTTTTAAAGAATTCTTAATCCCTCATTTTTTTTTTTTTTTTTTTTTTTTTTGACACAACCTCAAACTCCTGGGCTCAAGCGATCCTCCTGCCTCAGCCTCCTGAGTAGCTGGGACTACAGGTGCATGCCACCATGCCCCACTAATTTTTTCTATTTTTAGTTGCTCAGCTAATTTTTTTTCTATTTTTTAGTAGAGATGGGGTTTCACCCTTACTCGGGTTCCTCTCGAACTCCTGACCTCAAGTGATTCTGCCTCAGCCTCCCAGAGTGCTAGGATTGCAGGCATGAGCCACCCCACCTGGCAAAATCCCTCATAAATTTCAAAACTACTTGTGTCCTCATCAAGTGAGCTTTCTTGTTCCAAGGAACAGAATACAACTCGTATTGTTCAAATGCAAAGGGGAGGATGTTAATAAGAAGGAAAAATAAATATTCTCGCAGTTAATCAAGGACTGGCGATATCATCTGGGATGCCTGATGTGGCAGAGGGAGCGAGGAGGCTGCCACAGTCTGGGGTACTGTCATCAAAAGAAGAGCAAGTGGAATCTAGGGGAGGCAAGTGCAAGACATCAAATGTTGTCTACACCCATTCACTAGCCTTCTCCTCTTCCGAAACTCACTCTTCCCATTTGTTAATGCAACATAATCATCACCTAGACAAAATATAATTAGGAAAGCAAATCAGTTTCTGTATCTAATATATGAGGTTTCTCCCCAGAATAGAAACAATGAAACTTTGAAATTGTGCCCTTTAGATGATCACCATTAATGTAGACTGTATGTCAGCAAATCATAGCCCAGTGGGATTTGTCCCCTGGTCTGGGCAAGGATGTGTCCAGCTGGTCTGCTTTCATAAAACAAGTTTTATTGAAACAGCCACACCTATTTGTTTGCCTGTTGTTCATGGCAGCTTTTGCACTACCATGGCAGGGTTGAGTCATTGCAAAGGAGACAGAGCCCACATGGCCTGCAGAGACTCAAATATTTAATATGTGGCTCTTTACATTGCAGTTTGTCACCCCTCAGTGATGAGCCACTTCCAGGACTGGGGGACACTTGCATGTGCTTCTGCCTCTGGGGATGGCCTCGCAGGTCTGCCAGGAAGGGTATCAGTGGAACGAGAGTGTTGCCCACATGAATGTCCTCTCCGAGTTCCTCCCTTCCCAGGGCTCTGCTGAGGCCATCACGCTTAACCCTTTGTTCTCTGTCCTTTGCCAGACTCCGACCTGAGCATGCGTACACTGAGCACGCCCAGCCCAGCCCTGATATGTCCACCGAATCTGCCAGGATTTCAGAATGGAAGGGGCTCGTCCACCTCCTCGTCGTCCATCACCGGGGAGACGGTGGCCATGGTCCACTCCCCGCCCCCGACCCGCCTCACGCACCCGCTCATCCGGCTCGCCTCCAGACCCCAGAAGGAGCAGGCCAGCATAGACCGGCTCCCAGACCAGGCCATGGTGCAGATCTTCTCCTTCCTGCCCACCAACCAGCTGTGCCGCTGCGCGCGCGTGTGCCGCCGCTGGTACAACCTGGCCTGGGACCCGCGCCTCTGGAGGACTATTCGCCTGACGGGCGAGACCATCAACGTGGACCGCGCCCTCAAGGTGCTGACCCGCAGACTCTGCCAGGACACCCCCAACGTCTGTCTCATGCTGGAAACCGTCACCGTCAGCGGCTGCAGGCGACTCACAGACCGCGGGCTTTACACCATCGCCCAGTGCTGCCCCGAGCTGAGGCGCCTGGAAGTCTCAGGCTGTTACAATATCTCCAACGAGGCCGTGTTTGACGTGGTGTCCCTCTGCCCCAACCTGGAGCACCTGGACGTGTCGGGTAAGTGGAGACTGACTGCGCCATCCTGAAGCGGTAGCATCGCCGCCACCAGGGGGTCCTCTTCTTGCTGATCTTCCGAGACGATGGGAGGCGGGTGGTGGGGAGGGAGGCTCTTCCAGGGAAGCTGCCTCCGTGTAATCGTGACCCCGGAGCCCTACAGGCATCCCTGTCATCAAATCATGTCCACTTCTTAGGGTAGTTCTAGCCCCTTTTGCTTGGCAGTTCAGGTTAGTATAATATGACTTCTAAATGCGTCTTTACTCTCCATAACTCTCACAGTTATCTCAGAGCAACCACCGAGGATGGAAACCAAACATCTAATTGTAGATAAATGGGAACCCAAAGGCTAACTCGAGCACAGTTAGTTCTAGAAATTACCCTCGTGTCCACTTGTTACTGGTCCCTAGAGCCTCATGTCTGAGCTGTAACAATGACCTTGTGTGCTTTTATGCCGTTGGGCTGCCCGTGTCCACCATGGGTGATAAAACATTCAGCTGAGGGCTGTGCTCACGATCACTTGCCATTTTGTAGATAGGGAGGGAAATCCACCATAGAGAAGTGTCTCCTTACATTTCACCCCCTCGCCTCACCTCTGGATTAATTTTATATCTTTCCTTAAGCAAAGTTCTCAGTTACGTAGTGCAAGGGCAAGGTTCACTGAATCAAACCTTTAGTCCTTTTAAAAATTGAAGGAAGCCCCCAGCATGGCTGCTTTGCTGAAAACCTCTCTCAGGCAGGAAGAATTAAAGCCCAGACTCACACTTTGGCGCCAGACGTGGATCCGGCCAGACGAACATCCTCTCTTTATCTCACCCGCTGCCCAGTCCAAAGATGAACATTCGAGAGGCTGAAATGTGTACGATGCATCAGGGACTTAAAGTAATGAACAGTGTGAGCCTCGATCTCAGGGACTGTTGGGGAGGGGTCAAGAAGTGAAAACCACTGTGGCCGGTGAAGGTACAGGTTTGGGATTTACAAGCATCTGAGGTGAATGATGCCCTCCAACAAAATCTGAGGGAAAGCCGCCTCTCTCAGCCTGCTCTCTTTTTCAAAAGCCGACATCTGAAAATATTTCAGATGACAGCCCATTATTTGTGCAGAATCTTTCCCTTGCTGGAAAACAACTCCCTGCTCCTCTACTTCAGCTGGCTCCAGGACAAAACCGTAGTAACCATATGTTCAGTTAGTCGCAAGTAGCCGTTGGCATAAGGAAGCAGGAAATGAGGAGGTTTTCTTAACATTTTTCCTCCAAGGAATTCTGGAAAGAGAGAGCATTGTGATGTGGTGGACAAGTCTCAAAACTTTGTGATTTGGGACAATTCATAGCTTTTTCTAGATGTCTTTCCTCTTCAGTTAAAAGGGAAAAAAAAAGGCAAAGGGCTGGGCTTCTTTAACATGCTCAGGATCTGAGCATTTTATAAACACCTCATGTTATTTTATCAGATTAGAAAACAGTTCACTTTCAGAATGCCCATCTTAGTTAACGGGGCTTCCCATGCACCCTAATACAGATTGCAAGAAAGTGTATCCACTCTTTTTGATTCCTTTTGAAGTTAGAAAGGCAAAAATAACTTTGGCGACTTGGGAATGGAAATTCTTGTGCTTCTAGCCTGGGTAATCCTGCTTGGCCCCTTGACTAACCATTTAAGCTTGATATCTGTCCTCTGTTATCAACCTAACTTACAGGGCAAAATATATTTGTATAGCTTGCTCCCAGTGACCCCATAGCTCACCAAATTAAGAACACAGGCCATAAGGATGGATTTGTCATCAGCACCTACTAAAGGTGCCTGTCTTCCAGTTCTGAGGGAATCTGGAAATTGTTATGTTGATACAGAGAGAGGCCAAAGGGCAGCTAAAGTTGATTTCACTGTGCCTGGGTCTCTTTGGTTTTTACAGCTGGGCTCTGATAGTGGCTACCTTCTCAATGGCAGTAAACTTGACTTTGGAAGACTCATCCCTGGTCTAGAGTTTAATTCCCCCCAGCAGATATGAGACTACCTATCCTATCCGTATCAATGCAGAAAATGCCCATCTTGAAAGTTATCTTTTCAAGTCATTGAAAATTACTCCAACTAACTGTAGTGTATATCATTATCACATATTACCTTTTATTAAGAGTATCTTGAAATATCAATGGAATATATTGAAAACAACCAATTTTAAAAATATAAAATATTGTAATTATTACAAATAAATTGCTTCAGAAGGGTCCTTTCTAACTGGATACCTAAAGTCATCCCTATTTCTTGCCCTAATCTTTGATGTCCAATGAGTAGCATCCTGTGCAGGTGACTCTACTTACCCAGGACCTTGAGTCTATCTTCTCTCCCTCCCTGCCTGCCAGGATGCACGCTTCACTAACCTTTCTCTTTGTATCCGTCTCCATCCCCTCAACTCACCCACACACAACCAACCTCTGGAGGAATTTTTTCAAAGTATAAGTCTAACCATTCACTTTCCTGCATAAAATCTCCAGTTCCAATGACGTACTGGAAAACTTCAAGTTCCTCAGCAGAGGATACAAGGCCCTTCTCAGGCCCAAATCTCACCATTTTCTTATGTACATCTGCTGCTCCCTTCTGCAGAACCATCTGCATGTCCCCAAACACATTCTGTCTTTTCATATAGGGATGTGTGGGTACCTCTCTGTCTTGCACGCCACTTCCTCCTCTGCCTCTGCCCTCTGCCACTCCCCAAGAACTCACTTAAACAGACTTCTCATCATGCAAACTCCAGTCAAGTGTCCTCTGAATATAGCCTGCCCTGCCTCACTCCCAGTGTCTTCTGGTGTGTCTGTCTTTTGAGTACAGGCAGGTAGAACATCTCTGAGGCTTGCAATTGGGTAGTTGTATATTTCCAGATTCATTTCTCTCAACTCATTATGAGATTTATAAGGGCAGAAATGAGGCATATTTTATTTTTGCACTTTTTGGCATTATAAGTAAGTGAACAGAGAAATGTCAAAGCCCTAGACGGGCAACTTGACCTCTAAAAAGTTGAAAGTTCTAATACCCTAATCAAGCATTTAGGAAGCTCTGGTGCAGTAGGCAAAATTCCCTAATCAGTAAAAATGAGGTGGTTGGGAGGATTAAATGGGTTAAGTCCTTACATGTATGCTCTGAGAGAACCGTGTAGTTGGCATTTAAAAAATCACAGCTAATGTTGTCATCATTGTTGCATTGCCATTGTTATTAACATGCTTGGAAGTTAGTCGTTGTTCTTCACTGCCTTTTACATCCTGGAAAAGGTAGAAATATTATCCCAGTAATGAGAGGAAGTGGTAATGAAGAGCATATTTGCAAAAGCTGAATGAAATCTGAATAAACAGAAGGAACCCCACAGATTTGTTCAACCTATGTTGTCTATTCCCTATTGAATAATATTCCTACACCTTACCCTAGAGATCAAGTCAGGTCTCCATGATTGGATCTCAACAGACCATACTTACCTTAGTTCCCATTAAATCCTTTCAGACACTCTAAGTTCCAGCCTCTGGGCACCCCTCACACCCCCGTGGACTCCCCCATTGCTTTCTTTATCAAATTTGTTATTAAATTTGTCTTACTATTATCTTACTACCTGGGCTCCACATTTATGTATCCAAATTGTTTTATACTCCATATCTATGTATCCAAATTGTTTCTCTCTCTCAAGGATCCCCTTAGAAATCACAAAATGGTATCTTCCAAGTCTTCTAAGACTTCTGATTTCCCAGTGTCTGAATGCTTACTTCATGCTGTCACATCTACTGTGAATCCCTGTGTAATTTATCAGTTCTATGATACATCATAGTAATTTCTTACCTCCCCTCCTAAAACTGAAGCCCAGATCAGGAATCAAGAAACTTATCTCCAGTCTGGGTATAGAAGTCACATAATCTCACTGAGCCTACAATGCTCATCTTTAAAAATTGAAGGTTAAATTGGATGATTTCTAAGGTTCTCTCCATGTCTACAGTGTATGATGAACACATGGACTAGCCAAAAATATTACCTACTGACCCATGAACCAATTGATTGTCTTTTCAACCCAAACTTAGCAAATCTGTAAGATTTAGGACTAAACCTAAGATTAAACATTATTGGCCTATTAATAAAATAACATAATACAAGCATATCAAAATAGTCTCTTTACCAAAACTGAACTATATAAATATTTCATTAAATTTGGAATTCAGTTTCAAAAACAATGTATATATTTCCCTGAACCAAATATAGTATCCTTTCTGGAGTGCAGCAGAGAAAACAAAAGAAAGAAAGAAACTGAAACCAAGAGTTTAGGAACAAAGGTTATCATATAATCTTGAAAAATGAAGTGCCTTCATAGGCATCACAGATGGCCAACTACCACTGTAGACATAGAACTTCGGTAAAAGCAGGATTACAGTCAGCCTAAGGAAAGAAAACTCAAAACAGAAGGAGATTTCAAGCTCGAAGGGCCTAACCACCTTCCACAAAACCACGGAGCCCACTGGAGCAGTGTGACCGGCCTCTGACAAGCTGCGTCTTTGTTTTCCAGGGTTGGATTGTATCCTTCACTCCTTCCTGAAATTCTTTGACTTGGTAGCATGTGGCTATTGAACCTCATTATTCCCAGGACCTGAGTTTCTTAAGAGTTCCCTGGGCAGCCAGCCAGGAGGGAGGAAAGTCCTTGTAAGCACTATCGTGCGGCCACTCAGAAGCCTTGGACATTGTGTTGAACAGCTAAGATCACAGAGGTGTCCCAAGTGAGGCACCCATGGCTTTAGAACTGCCAGAGAAATTGGAGAAGAGCAGAGAGCAAATGAAAAGCACATATACAGTCTATGTAGTAGAATGAAGTATACATAAATATAAAATTATTTATATAATATATGTTGACTACGCATATTATTTATTTATAAACATACTCTATGCATTTATATAAAGTAATATAGAGAGACCTGAAATATAAGCCCTTTGTAAACTTTATAGTTCAACACGAACGAAAGGCATCATAATTAGCTATAAAATAGACAACTGCTTTTCAGTGTAGGTATACTTAGCCAGACTCAAAATCCTAAGGACATTTAAATGTTGCAAGTTGGATTGTTCCCATCTAGTCCTCCTACAGAAGACTATTTCCCCCCTATAAATCATACATTCATTCAACAGATACTTAGTAAGCATCGGGTATGAGAAATATAATAGTGAGCGACCCTTTTCCCAGAAACTTACATTCCTGAGTTGGGAGATAGCAAATAAACAAGTGCACAGGTAAATGTAGAATGCCACAAGGGATACAGAGTGCTGGAATTAATGGGGACTGAAGCAGGAGATGCTGGTTTATACAGCGTGGTCAGGAAAGAGTTGTGCGATAAACTCACATTGGCTTCAGACCTAAGAAAGTGGGGGAAGGCCCACGGGACTATCTGGGGAGGCCCCTTCCAGTGCTCAGACCCTGGGTCAGAGAGTGCCTGAGGTGTCTGAGCAGGGGTACAGAGTCCAGTGGGGCTGGAGGAGTGAGGTGAGAGATAAGAGTAGAGAACACAGGGCTGCAGGCCCTTGGAAGCCCCATTAGACCCTCCATTTTACACTTGGCGTGAATAGGCTCCAATCCAAGGCTTTGTGCAGAGTGCCATGATTTGCATTCCATTTGTCAGAACCTGTCTGGCAGAAAGGTCGAGGGGCTAGAGTGACAATCCAGATGACACAATTGTTCTTCCTTGACCAAAGAGGGTTGAACTGAATCCCCAGACAGTCATTTTGTTACACTAATAACTACATGTATTCCCAGAGAGTTTTCAAAGTACATCCGTATCCATTATCTCATCACCTCCTCGTTATATCCCTAAAGTACAGACTTCAGCTATTCCCTCCCATATCCTAGAGGAGAGTCCTGAGATGCAGAAAAGTTAAGTCTCCTGCCCGAGGCCATATAAAGTAGACCTGAACCAGGTGTTACTCCCAACCTAGTGCTCTTTCTGCCCAACCAAGGCCATGTCCAAGCTTTATTCCTCATATCTCACTTCTTGGGACCAAGGAGCTACCAGATTATTGGTAGGGCAAGAACTAACTTTTGCTGAGCTCCCAGAACTTTCCGGGGCCAAGGCAAGATATTTACACACATCCTCTCATTCCTTCCTCACAACTACTTTTCAGGGAATGTGATCATCCCCATTTTAAGGCGAAGGAAATAGAAGGATTGATTTGCCCCAAATGAGGCAACTAGTGATGGATCAGGAGTTGGAACTGTGGTCTTCCTGAACTAAAAGGCTCATGCATGAACCCCCTTAAACCCAGATAATCAGAACAGTTAAATAATCAAATGAACAGGGCAACCTGGTTTTCTTCTCTATAGGGGCCAAGACAGGGAGGGCTCACGCAGAGAACGGGCTTGTGGGAGGGGCAGGAATCAGGAATGGCATTCCCGGGGAGGTTGCCGTGCTCACGGGGAGCTCTGAGCACATGTTCTGTCTCTTTGTGTAGGGTGCTCCAAAGTGACCTGCATCAGCTTGACCCGGGAGGCCTCCATTAAACTGTCCCCCTTGCATGGCAAACAGATTTCCATCCGCTACCTGGACATGACGGACTGCTTCGTGCTGGAGGACGAAGGGCTGCACACCATCGCGGCGCACTGCACGCAGCTCACGCACCTGTACCTGCGCCGCTGCGTGCGCCTCACCGACGAGGGCCTCCGCTACCTGGTCATCTACTGCACGTCCATCAAGGAGCTGAGCGTCAGCGACTGCCGCTTCGTCAGCGACTTCGGCCTGCGGGAGATCGCCAAGCTGGAGTCCCGCCTGCGGTACCTCAGCATCGCCCACTGCGGCCGGGTCACCGACGTGGGCATCCGCTACGTGGCCAAGTACTGCAGCAAGCTGCGCTACCTCAACGCGAGGGGCTGCGAGGGCATCACGGACCACGGCGTGGAGTACCTCGCCAAGAACTGCACGAAACTCAAGTCCCTGGACATCGGCAAATGCCCTTTGGTATCCGACACGGGCCTGGAGTGCCTGGCCCTGAACTGCTTCAACCTCAAGCGGCTCAGCCTCAAGTCCTGCGAGAGCATCACCGGCCAGGGCCTGCAGATCGTGGCCGCCAACTGCTTCGACCTGCAGATGCTCAACGTCCAGGACTGCGAGGTGTCCGTGGAGGCCCTGCGGTTCGTGAAACGCCACTGCAAGCGCTGCGTCATCGAGCACACCAACCCGGCCTTCTTCTGAGGGCACGGCTTTCTTTCGTCCGCCGTTGTTTTCATACAAACGTGAACGGAACAAAACGTTTGTTGTTTTTTTTTTAAAAAAAGCAGCATATGTACGCATCGACAGCCACTCATAACACCTCTTTCTCCCAGGAAGGTTCTGGCTTTTATTTTTCCTAATTTCTCATGGGCAACAGAGGTCAAAGAAACGAGGGGGGGGGAGGGGGGGAGACAAATTTGTGTCACAGCAAACAGGCTTTTTTTTGGGGGGGGAGGGTCTGATCATTTGCAGGCAGTTTCTCTTCTCCCAAAAGATGTACCTCAGCAGGCTGATTGCAGTGTCTTTAGAAACGCATCTGACTCCCCATCCCACTTCACCCCTACCCTCTACAGCAGCAGCAACAGCAACAAGACATCAGCACGATAATGCCCTCCTGGTCTCCTCTTTAAACTGCTTGATTGGACTGAATTACCTTCTTCATTCCCACGTCCAAGCCAATTCTGGTTAACTAGATCTCATAGCACTTTGCACATACAAAGTGCTTCCCAAATCTTTCTAGCATCATGGTGGAAGAAGAGACCTCATTCTTCCCCCAGCTTTGCCACTGACTAGCTGTGTGACCTTGGCTAAAGCACTTCACCTCTCTGGGCTGCAGCTTCCAGCACTGAATCAGAGACCACCCAGCACAAAGATTAGCTCCATTCTCATTTTAGAATTGAGGGAACAGAGATACTAATAAACAGAAGCACCTTGGCATCGAGCACACAGGCATCTACCTCTTCCAAGAGAATTGATTCTGTGCGGTCAGGCGATTCTGCAGAGCTAAAGTCAGTGCACAAAGGGTCCTGTGTGTCCTATGGCTCCCATCTGAGTATCACCCACATCCCTGTTTGTTTTGGTGGGTGAGTCCTTTGCACATCCTCTCCTCCCCTGCTGGATGCCATGGTTTCTTTGTACAAGTGCTTTCTGCATCCCCGCCTCGCACCAGAATGCATAATCACAGCAGAGCCCAGATCCCCCCGGTCCCGTTGCTTTGCTCAGTATTTTCAAGTAGGAGGAAAGACCCTCACAATTTTTAATTAACAAGCAAGGCCCAAGGGAATACATCTCCTCAAAGGTTTTTTTAATATTTCGCCTTGCACACCTGGCATGCATCAAGCACATCTGTCCTGCAGCTGGCAGGGACAGACACCTTGGTCCTTTGTCATTCAGATCCCATTTGGACTCTTCTCGTCTATTTATTTCTTTATGCATCCAGACTTCATCACATGAAGCCTATCGGGTTAAGTTTATATGGGTTTAATTGTGCAAATTGCCATCTTGCGTGCCTCCTCCTTGGCTGTCTGCATGTTTTCCATCAAAGAAGGCACAGCAGACTTCCAGGTATTTAGATTCTGTTCACTTAGAAATGCCAGGCAAGTGGAAGAGGAAATGCACTGGTATAACTTAGATGCTAGTCCACCAACAAGACCCTTGGAATAGAACATTAAAATCATCACAAAATACGTATTTTAAATGAATGGAACTTTAAATAGTCTTATCTGGATAGAAATCTATGTTAGCCTGCTTGGCGTGAAATCAGGTAGCCAGAAGAAATTCCATTGCTCCTTTTCATGAAATTAGGTTGGCTTTTATTAATTAACAGATACCCTTTCCCAAATTATTCTCTGGCCAGGCCCCTCCTTCAGCACTGTTGAAAGGGCTCAGCCATTTCCTTCTCAAAGGGTCCACTGTTCAAACCCAGAACCTGTGCATCTCCAAGCCAAGCACGCTGAATTTGTTTCAGACCCAGCTCGCGTACCCTCGACAACTGCACTCCCACTGTAGGCTCCCGTGCATACTGCTGTCTTCTGTTGGGAAGGAAAAGTTAGTGTGACATGGTGGCATCTGCCCAGGAGGTGTCTTTCATTTTTCCTGATTCACGAAACGTGGCCTGTCCAATCAACATCTTCACCAACTTAGATGTGCAGTCAAGCCTACGTGCCATGGGGGGAAATCAAGTGTTTAGCTTGGGGCGCAGTGTCTAGTGATGGCCATAGAGTTTCAAACCATGAAAGAAGTTTAAGGTAGTATTCTTCTGCTCTGGATTTGTGACCCTATTTGAAGTTTCAAACTGTGAGATTCACAAAGGATTGTCCCTAACCTTGGCCCTGGGATCTTCCAAGTGAGTTGGTTTAATACTCCTGGAATGAGCAGAGAGATCCAAATGGTTCCCTGAACCATTGGGAACATCTTTCTTGACACCTCCTGACCGCGTCACCTGCACTGTCTTCCAAGCATGAGACAAAGCTGGCTTCACAGTGATTGCCCAGCATGTACTGTCTCACCCAGTTTCTCCTTTTTCCCCAGTCTCCTCTTCTTCTATTCTCTTTTCCCTCGGGGTAGGAATCTATGACGGAGGTTACTGGGGAAACAGCTCAGCAGATTTTTAGAGACCAAGCAAAAGGCCTCACTAGGAAATTTATCTATTTTAAAACATTGCTTCCTTCCTGGCTCTGCTAAATTGAATGCTCATTGTTTTTTTAATTCTAATGTTCAAATCACTGCGTGCTGTATGACTCTAGAAAGCCTTAATTTACTACCACCAAGAAATAAAGCAATATGTTGGTAATCAGGCTCAGCTTCATTTTTAATGCCCTTGCAAGAGGACAGTGGGGTTCACATGGGGACACTCAAAAATGAGCAAAAGACTTGCTTTATGTTGAAGGACAGAGCAAGCCAGGTCACTGCCACTGCTGTTGTCTCATTTAAAGTTGCATCCATGGTTTTGTCATCTCTCATGACACAATTACTTTGTCTTAAAATTGGCAGGTAAGTGAAACAACATTACCTTCACAGTATGGTTCAGGTCTTCAGTTCTTTAATCCAAACTCTTGGTGCCAGATGTATTTTGGAATTCATATTTTTGCATATACTCAAAAGTTATCCATCATGTATTTTGGAACACTCACAGCAAAGTCTGGGACAGCACTCCTAATCAAATGTTAATATTTCTGTAGCAATAGGTCTGAATAATCACACTACATAAGATTATTACAGACTATAACTAGAATTGCGTCCATTCAGGCCAGATTTTTCGTCAAATTTATTTGTACTATACATATTGAAAAAAACTTCTATTTTTTTCAGAGCTTTTTAGATTTCAGATTTATAGATAAGTACTTATAGCCCTGAATATATTTACCCTGGCACAGGTTACAAACATTGGAGGAATCTTCAAAATTCTGCTGACCATTAGCTGTTATAAATTTGTTTAATTGTCTTAGAGCATTAGAACCTGGAAGGAGACTAGGGAAACCTGATCTAAGTCAGTTGGAAAAACTGAAATGCCAACCTCCTTCCTCACCCAAACCTTTAGATCTAAGAAATCAGTGTGGCAGAAAGCAAGTTAGTTCTGAGAGATGACTGGGGAACTTCATCCTTAGCAATTAAAAAAAGTATTAAGAGACATCAATTTTAAATGCATTTGTCTTTGACCACCTTCTCACTCTGTGTTAACTGTTTTACCAACTCTCATATAAACCAATAGGACTGTTTAACTGCTTTGCAACATTAATTTGAGGAAGCCCCATGCAATTTTTGTCAAGTTCCCAGAATAAGGCTATCAGTAAGTAAAATGCTTTCACTCTTGAGGTTCATGACTTCTTAAACTGACATTTGTTCAGAATTAGAAAAATTTTTCAAGAAATTTGATATCTAAGAGCATGCAATATGAAAACAAAAAGATTGAAAATTTTTCAAGGGATAACAAGATAATGAAACTGCCTAGTATGTCTGAATCATCGCAGAGAAGTCTCCAGAAACTATGCGTTTGTTCGATGGTTGGCAATCATGATTAGCTCAGAGAGAAGCCAATTGGCAGAAATACTGCACGGACAGTAGAAGAAGAAGAAAGGATGTTGAGAGCCAGGTAAATGTGGCAGTGAAAATGTGTGAAACGAAATTGACTTTCCTCTTACTGTCTGTTAGTTATTTTTTTTTTTAATCTATACACCGGAAGTTGTCCTTCTGTGGCGGGGAGAGGTGCGAGGGTTGGGGGCGTGCCTGTCATCTCTGCCTACGGTGGATGTTGATGCTGTCATTAAGACTTGCCTAAACACAGCTTCAGCTGCCTAAAGAGCAGCTCAGGCAAGTTTCATTAAGATGATGCCAGTGGGGAAAAGCCATTCACACCAGGTAAGAAAAACTCTCATGGACACTCAGACTGGGGACACTGTATCCAGGAATGCACCCAGGATATGCTTCTTGCCCCTTTTTTCTTTGAGCGCTTTATCCCTTAAAGCCACAGGTCCATCTTGTAGTTACCTTCTCAAGTTGGCAGATCAGCTTTTATTTCAAACCACAGGGCATGAAAGAACATCTCCATTTGGGACCTGGACGGGGCACGGTCCCTGGCTGTCAACAGAACGGTTGTGGCGTCTCCTGCAGAGCTACCCTAGGAAGCAGATGCGTCTCAGATGCTAGTCTCGTGGACCACTCGGGAAGGCAGCCTGTAATCTCTAGGTTGCTTCTCAAGTGTTAGCAATCAGTATCTTCCAGTATCACAGGATTGCCTTGAAGGATCATCTAAAAAAAAAATGACCTAAAAATTCCAAACGAGTAATTTCTATGTTGGGGAATGTTTGTCTTTGAGGCCACTCAACTACTACACTTTACTCTGATGGAATCAGTATGTCCAAATTCTACCCTGGCCCCTGCGATGATCAACATACGATGGCAACTAGAAATTGCACTCATTCTTCATGAACAAAAGATGCCCTGTAAGTACCAATCATAAAAACAGAACTGTAAAAATAGTTTGTTGACCATCTACTATATGCCAAGTACTATGACAAGTTCTGGGTGAGTATGTACAATATCCTTATCCTAAAGGAACTCAGATCAAAAAATTATAATATCATATACTAAGTTGGGGTAGAGGAGTGGAATATAAAAAGAATATGGCAACATTCGATCATTTGAATGAGTTCTTATTAAGAACATGACATGTGCCAGTACTGTTTCGTCACTGGGAGTCCTGCCCTGATGGAATTTAACAAATAAATACTGTCCAGCACATTATTAGGAGAGAGGGATGCAGCTTAGAGCAGAAGACTCTTGAACTGGGTTTTATAAACTCAGACAAGGTGGGCATCAAGGAATAACAAACTGTGATTCTCCTTAACATCCAAAGCAGCATGCAAGAAGCCCACTCAGGGGAAAATATTTGATAAGGTTAATGTAATAATTTCTCTCTAATATAGGGTTAACATCAAAATATTAACTGTACTAACCATATCTTAACATTGCCATTGCCTTGGGCTAGTCATGTGAAAACATGGCAGGTTCTGTTTTATTCCAGTGTCTTCTCATAGATTAATCCCTGTGTGTGCACACATGCACAGACACACATCATATATATATATATATATATATATACACACACACACACAGATATATATTTAAAGGAGAGGAACATTGTGAGAAAACAGAACCTCAAAGCAGCTTGCTGTCCTCCCAAACAGCATATGCAGTAACAGTCCAAACATAGCCATCTGCCTGGGCACCTGCAACCATGATTCCCTAGAATCGAGCTCAGGGAGGGAGTGGAAGGAGCTCTCTCCCTCCATAGTCCTTGGCTTTTTCAGCCAACATGGATGGGTGCTCTTTGGTGTCACGCTAATTGTTACATAACTGCAATCAAATTGATCAGAATAATTGAGGTTTCTCAATTTACCATGTCCCTTCATTAAAAACTAGACTATGTCAGTAACCTTCTGGGTGGCCTAAGTAAGATTAATCCGATAGCCTTTAAAATTGCCAAGAAATGGATTTTACTTGTAAATTCCCCAAGGACAGGTTTTTTTCGAAACCTCAGATTTCACAGGGTTGTGAATGTGAACTTATCTGCCCACAGTAATAATAAACTAAACAGAGACAGCCATTAGGAAGTGCAAGAGTGCAAGGAAGGCTTTTAAATCCCGTTTCTCTGCAGTCAGAGTTAAGAGTCCTCATGACTTTTCAGAGCCCCAGGTGTCACCCAGAATCTGAGTGGGTTTAGGAAACCCAGTTCCAGATATACGTGCACAAGATACAGGAGAGAGGAGTTCTGATTACAAGGATTAACCAGTAATTGATGCTTCCTTTCTTCCCAGTCTTCTTCTAACCACTAATGAACGCAGCCTTCCTCTACGAATAAAACGTTTTTAAAAAAATACAGGTTTCACATCATGAATGTATTCTTCATGGGTGTTTACATTTAAAATTTAAACAAACTTATCATGGCCTTTTTCATTAATAAGAAAGCAGATAAAGGGACAAAACCGCTGTTACAACTGAAAAATAGCGTTCTCCATTTCATCTCGAAACCTTTCTTGTGGAGATGGGAACCAAGTCAATATAATTACCTTTGCACAATTTTACATTGTTCGCACTTCCCGAATAATTATACACATGTACTGGATTTTAACTGTTCAATTCCTCATTTTGCAATCCCACCCCCTAATAATAGGGAAATGTTGGTTTTTCATACTCCGTTGATGCTTAGTAAAATCCCTAAAGAGATCATTTTGCCCAACAAATCCCTGCTTTAGTAGAAGAACCAGAGAGAGCGAATTCAGGCCATTCTTCCTGTTCTCTTTACAGCCGCACCAGCAAATGTGTGATTTATGACATAGTTGATCTGTGTGAATGGCATCCATGTAGCAAGGTCTTTCCATTAGCTAGTGAGGACTCTGGGACCCCAGTTGGCTCTCCTTTACCTTCATAATTTTAAAACACCCAAAGAGTAATGACCATGGACATGCTGAAGGCTAGCAATCAAGAGGTTGTAGATTTAAAGAAAAAAGGGAGAGAAAGAAGCATTCAAATAATGACCTCTCACTCACATAATGAGAAACAGAATCTCCTACAGATTTCCAAGCTGGCATTGTTTCACTGGTACCTTCGCCTTGGGGGCTCTTGTGTGTAATGTTTCTTTTAAAAATAGCGCACACAGGAAGGCGATGAGAAATACAAACATTGCCACAGCAGAGCATTAGTCTCTCTTTCTTTTAAAGCTTGTGCTTAATCCCAAAAGCAAGTGGCAAAATGATCTTAAAGGTGATCCCGTTATGTCACGACTCCTTTCACATTTACAAAAGGAAAG